>JAODAL010076883.1:0-13468 GCA_025379985.1 Phyllomedusa bahiana | reverse complement strand
GCCCCAGGGTTTCTTGAACGTTCTTTTTCCCCTTTTCCTTTCCCCCAAAACCCACTTTCCACCCGGGCCACTTGCCCTGCAGAATGTAACGCAAAAACATCTTAGAATCCTCACTTTATCAGCACATTGCTCCCGATTCCTCCCTCAGTTATGGGCGCCCCACATCTAGAAAAGTAGGTAGAAATATGCTGCCCATCTTAAGTGGGGTAGGTTTACGGCTACTGTGTAGTTGCGTCCCCTGTAGGTGGTTTTAAATAGCCCCCCCTGTGATTTTAGGCCCCCTGTAATATCTCCGCCATAGATTGTAGGCCCCTCCTGTATTATCCCCATATAGATAGGGCCAGTAATTAGGGCAGGCAGGGCCAGTATATAGCCAGGCAGGGCCAGTAATTAGGGCAGGCGGGGCAGTATATTGGTAGGCAGGGCAGTATATAGCCAGGCAGTGCAGTATATAGCCAGGCAGTGCAGTATATTGGTAGGCAGGGCAGTATATAGGTGGTAGGCAGGGCAGTATATAGGTGGTAGGCAGGGCAGTATATAGGTAGCAGACAGGGCAGTATATAGGTGGCAGGCAGGGCAGTATATAGGTGGTAGGCAGGGCAGTATATAGGTAGCAGACAGGGCAGTATATAGGTGGCAGGCAGGGCAGTATATAGTTGGCAGGCAGGGCAGTATATAGGTAGCAGGCAGGGCAGTATATATGGGGGCAGGCAAGGCAGTATATAGGTGGCAGGCAGGGCAGTATATAGGTGGCAGCGCAGTATATAGGTGGTAGGTAGGGCAGTATATATGTAGCAGACAGGGCAGTATATAGCCAGGCAGGGCAGAATATTGTTAGGCAGGGCCAGTAGTTTAAAAAAAAAAAAAAAAAATCTTACCTGATTTCCTTCCTCTTCTCCACGTCCGGAGCCGGTGGCCGCTCACAGCAGAGTGCGGGGCCGCGGGCAGGCACGCGTTTGACATCATCACATCACGCCCCTGCCCGCGGCCTTCCTGGGAGCTGAAACAGACGGGGATCAGAAGACCCAAGCTTTTTTAGCCTCTGCCGCTGCCTGCACCGCGTGGTGCAGACGGCGGCCGTGATGGCTGCATGGCTGGATCTGTGACCCGGCCATGCAACCGTGTGATGAGGGGGCCACAGACCGGCGCCGGTACTCGGGGCCCGCCCGGGGGGAAACCCCAGCCTCCCCCGGCGACGCTCCGAGCCGGCGCTGCGGCCCGAATCCCGGCTGCCCCCGGGCAGAGCCTGGCTGTCGCTCCACTGGGCAGGGTAGGCGGCTGCCCGGGAGGGCCCCCTGAGAGCGTGGGGCCCCCGGGCAATGGCCTACCTGACCCAATGGAAGAGACGGCCCTAGACCTTCCAGTGGGGGTGTGATCCGACCCTGTAATCGGCTCAATAGTAGAACTCGTCACCATCCGCAATGTAGGGATGTTCCCGAAGAAATAGTCCAGCCTGGTGTGTGTTTTGTGGGGAGGGGAGTAAAAGGTGTACTCCCTGTCTCTGGGATGATTAACACGCCACAGATCAAACAGCCCTGCCCTCTGATGAACTTACGGAAAGCAGCAGAGAGTCTGGCCTGCGGATCTCCCGCGGCCCTCCCCCCCACCGCACAGCGATCCATCACCTCTGAGAACATTAAGTTGAGGTCACCTCCCACCAGAACTGCAGAGGGAGGGAGACTAGAAAGTTTGAGCAAGACCCTTTTCAAGAAGCATAGTGAGCTACAATTAGGAGTGTAAACATTGCAAAGCAAAATAGGCTTATTGTGGAGAGAGGCCTGTAGGATGATGAAGCGACCCGCTGGGTCAAGGATAGACTTGCGAACCTGCAGAGGGCAAGACCTAGAAACCATTATAGCTACCCCCCCTTTTGATTGGCCATGTGCTGAACGTGGATGGGAATCGATGCCTGCGAAAGCAAAAAAAGGGTCCAGGCTTAAGTGCGTTTTCCCCCAAGAAGACAATGTAGCCCGCAGTGCTTTACATTCTTTAGGCAGCTCTTTTTGGTTTTAGTTGGGCCCTTCCGTTCGGGTAAGGATCCCAACCATGGCGAGCGGGCCCCAAACCCCGTTGGAGAGCCCTGTATTAATAGGCAAGAGGAAGAAGGGGGGGACTGATAAAGGAGTCAAGGAGGGGACCCTAAGCTAAAGGGGGGCAACTTGGGAGGAGGCCCGGGGGGAAGGGGGGATGACAAGGATAGGAGACACTAACAAAAAAAAAACAAAAAAAAAAAAAAATTATCCTAAGGAACGAAAACCGGTTATTAGTCAATAGAGAGAGGGGGCAAAAGGGTTTTCCCCGGGTCCCCAAATCTTGTCCCGGAGGATAAGAGGTATGTGAAGCAAAAAGGCTTTAAAACCAGTGAGGGACCCCTAAATGGAAAATCCAATAGGACCCCCCCCTCCTAACCCAAAGAAAACCCGGTCTAGGTTTCCCCCTTTTAGTGGAGAGCGGTAACAATAATGGGTTGAATCCAACACGAACCCATAGAAGAGCCGAGCAAAAGAATACAGTATAAGCTACGATAACCCCTAATACAGCCTGAAATAAGAAAAAGTAAATAGTTGGCTGTCTACGATTAACCTGGCACCTATAATAGGAAGGAGAGTCCTAACGTGTCCGTTAGAGTCCAACCACCGGGTGAGCACCCCTCAGCGAACAGGAGAGCGGCGGGGTTTTGGGGGAGATAAGGAGTGACCAGCCGCACCACCCCTGCGACGAGAGGCCTTCTGCCAAACTGGGGGGGGGGGAGCAGGGATGAAGAGGTCCCAGTCTTCCACTTTAGGGGTCGGAATCTGAAGGACTTGGCAGAAGTCCGGGAGGTCATGGGAGGATATCAGCGTGGCAGATCGTCCCTCCTTGTGCGCAGATAGGGCAAACGGGAAGTGCCACCTGTACGGTATGCGGTGTTCCTGAAGGGTCGAGAGGAGGGGTTTCAAGTGCCGTCTTTTCTGAAGGGTGATCCAGGACAGGTCCTGGAAGAGCTGGACTGAAGAACCCTGGAATTTAATGGAACGGACACCCCTGGCCTTCTCCATGACCGCCTCCTTCATTGTGTCATGGAAGCAACAAATTGACTCCCTCTGGTTGTGGAGTTTAACACCTTCGGGCGCAGTGCTCTGTGGGCCCTATCTAGCTTTTATGTAGGGGGGGAAGAGTCCCCTAACACTTGGGAAAACAGAGAGTCCAGCGTAGCTTGTATATTTTTGTCCCCCTGGGACTCCGGCAGGCCCCTAATGCGCACGTTGCTTCGGCGACTCCAGTTATCCAGGTCTTCTAAATGGCGCGCCATTTCTTGCATAGTGGATATTTGCACCGAAAGGGCTGGGTGGACCTGGGTCAGATATTTGCGCGTGTCGTCGTGATCATCCTCCAGCTGCTCTACCCGGGACGCTATTGTCTTGAAATCTTGTCTAAGGGATGAAACTTCCTCTTTGAAGGCCGCTGTAACATCAGATAAAAGAGCCCTCAATTCATCCCTATTCATCCCGGCATAATCCTCTCCGCCCACGGTGGAGTGCGGGAGAGATCAGGGCTATGAGAGGGGCTATGAGAGTCCAGCAAGGGAGCCCTGCCATGAGTGAGAGCCACTGTGAGAGTCTCTGCTGCAGGATGGATGGGGGGAGCATGTATTCACAGAGCCTCTGTCCCCAGTGAGTGCTCCATCAGGGGTCCCCTGTGGCAGATTTCCTCCCTGCTCAGAGGCTAGGTTAGGGCGCCCTTTAGCCTTGGGTGGGCGATTTATGTGGCCCTGAAGCTGCCATGGCCGCGTAGGTACTGTCCCGGGTATGGAAAGGGAGACCCTGGCAGGGGCTGAAGTCCCCCAAAATATGGCGGGGGGGGGGGGGGGGAGGAGGAGGATGGGGGGTCCTGGAGTGGCTGAAAGTGTCTTTTCTCTCCCCCAGTTCCGGAGAGGCGACCCCAGGCTCTGCAAACCCCCTAGTGCCCCGGGGGGCGGCATGGGGAAAGTGTTGAGCGTTCGTTGGCTATCGACATCGGGCGATGTCGTGTCGGCCCCCTGATAGGTTTTTCGATAGTGAGCAAAAGATTATGAGCGATGACCTTAAAGTCTATGGGAGGAGCAACAACACCTTAATTCTTACCCCCAAAAAGGGGGCTGGAGAAGCGGGGGTTTAAAGCCACAACGTCAAATGGATACCTGTACATCTTGGGCAAACATTAGGTATAAAAGCCACAGAAAAAAAGTCACCCCCATTCACTTCCCTGTTTGTACCACGCTGACCCTTAAAACCTGCATCACCCAAAATTAAAAAGTCCCAGAAGGCAGTTTTAAAAATAAAACATCATTTTACTTGAACTGGAAAATTGAATATCCTGTCCTGGAACGCAGCATGACCCCCCAAAACCTGTGACCCCACATTTAAAAAGTCCCAAAAAAAGGAGTTTTTAACACCATTTTGTTGAACTGGGACATTGACTTTACCGTCCTGGGCCACGCATGAGCCCAAACCTGCATGCCCCCACATTTAAAAATCCCGGAAAAAGGGAGTCTTTCAACCACCTTTTTAGTTTAAACTGGACATTGCTATCCCCTGCCCGGGGCCCAACGCAGCCCCGGGGCCCCGGAGTTACAGTGGGGGGGTGGAGCAGGCTGGCGCCCGTCATCTATTAACACCCGGGTTTAAAAAATCCCTGTGACGCAGCAACAAAAACTGTCGGCTGGAAGGCAGAGGCGGAAAAGCGGAAGTGTGAGAACCCCAACCTTCCTCAGACACAGTAATACTAGGTGCGCTTCCCCCTCCGTAGGGTTGTGGCCCAAATTTGGCTTCACTTGGAAAATCTGGGGGTTAGTCCTTTTAACCCCAGGGGCCCTTTATTTGGCATTCTTTTATCAACGTGCGGAGGAAATGGTCTCTTTTATTTGTTTTGCCCGTGCTCCATACTCCATGTCTCTGAATAACCTATATCTGGTCAAGTTTTTCCTGTCCCCTCCCTTGACAATTCAGAGGAATTTTTTTTAACACTATTTTGAACATGAAAAGTTTTTTTAGTACTTTAATTTAGAAAAAACATTTTTAAAATCGGATGGAACCCCACAATGTTTTTGTTTCTCTTTTTTAAATTTGTATTAAAGGGTTGTTCAAAAAAGGGATTGATAGTTTTTAAAAGATCTTGCAAAAAACAAGTCTTTTTTGCAATATGGTCCATTAACAGGTCCTACCTATTCCTTTTTTCTGACAGCACCATCCCTTGAGCACTCTTGCCATTGTAAAGAACAAAATGTCTGTTAAAAAAAACATTTTTTAGAATAGGCCTGTTTTATAGCTGCTGTCACAGCAAAATGCCTCCAAAAATTCAAAGCATGCCCCCTTGACCCACTTTGGAAAATTTGTGAAGAATAAATGCTGTTGGGAAAAACAACATTTTTTAGAATGGACCTGTAGTATAGCTGCATGTCACAGCAAAATGCCCCCAAAAATTAAAAAAATGCCCCATGAGCCACTTTTGACAAATGTAAAGAACAAATTTTATTGAAAAACAATTTTGAATGGCCTGTGTTTTTGCTGCTTTTCAAAGCAGCAGACCAAAAAATTAAAAAAAAAGGGACTTTCAGCCATGTTAAAAATTATGAAGGAAAAATCCCCTTAGAAGCCAATTTCTTTTCCCAAAAGGGAGCCTATTATTGCTGTATTCCAGCAACATGCCCCCAAAAAATTAAAAATTGCTTCTCAGCCACTTTTAAAAATTGTGGGAGGGAAAATGCCATTAAAACCCACTTTTTCTTTTCCCAAAAGGCCATTTTTATGCTTTATCTCACAGAAAATGCCCAAAAAAAATTATAAATTGATTCTCGCCCAAACTTTTAAAAAATTGTGAAGGGAATGCCACTTAGAAGCCACATTTTGTTCCAAAGGCCATGTTTTTTGGGCTGTTTCACAGCAACATGCCCCCAAAAAATTATAAATATGACTTCTCAGCCACTTTTTAAAAAATTGTGAGGAAAACATGACCCCAAAACCATTGAAAATGTAAAAAAATTCTAAAGATGAAGTGAGTAAATGGAATATGGTTTTGTCATAAAACCGGGGTGTCTTTTAGTTCTCCCCAAAAAACCAGAAAAAATAACTATTGGGTTTAAAGAATAAAAATTGCGAAAGAAAGATCTTTTAAAAAAATAAGTATTTCAAGAGGACCATTTCTGTTTGGAGGGAATGTGAAGTAGACCAGAAAAATCGGTGACTCGGCAATTGGGGCCACAACATCATCAGGACCCCATGCCGATTATTTGATGAAAGTAAAAACGACCCCACATTATCTGTGGAAACCCGGGATGCGTTTTTTGTAAGATCCCCCGGTGTCTAAAGGGGCCCCGCTCGATTGAGCTGGTGCTGGGCGGAAAACACCTTTTTTGGGTGGCGACCCAGTGGGCCATTGCCCATTTTGGATCCCCAAAAGTTATTGGGCCCGGGAAAAACAATACAAAAATATCGGTGTTGAGACGCGATAGTCGGGGAAACCATGATCTTAAGGGTCTCTGGGTGTTGTATGTGGGGCCCTGCTTGCATGGTTGGTGGGTGGTCTAAAGTTTCCCAGGGTCACCTTTGGGCTTCTGCCACCTTGCCTGCTGCTCCCCGCTGCGGCTACTTGGCACTCTATGCTGTCACTCGTGGCGTTGTTCCACCGTGACATTTAAAGAAGTGAACAGAGCAAAGATGTCTCCGTTGTTCAATCAGCAAGGTCCCATTTCCTGCATTTTACTCTCTATTGGGTGGGTGGAAAGGAAAAAGTGCTGATTTTTTTTTTGTCCCGGGGCCCAGGGGGTGGCCCCCCCAGTAACTGTTGTTCATTTTGATGGCTTAATGGGGGATCATGTTGGGAAATGGAGCACCCAACACTCATGTGAGGGGATGGAGCCTTGATTTCCCCAAGCCTCGGGGTTTGAGGGGGCACTAGCAAAATCTTCCCCTCATCTGCCTCAAATTCACGCCCCTTTTTCAAGGCGGGGACTTTGGTTGTCTGGATACCTCCTTCCGGCACAGCTTCAGAACCCCTGACTTGCCTCAGGAGCCCCGAGAGCTAGGTGCTGCTTCCCTAGTCGGGACCCTAAAACCACTCCTAATAAAGACCGATAAATTGAGAAACTGTGGGGCCCTTGTGGATTTGACGGAGAAAAAAGGCCCCCGTGTCCACTCGTGCCCGTCTCCTCCTCCGTCGGGGGGGAAACTGATGTTTCAGAGGTCCAACAAATCTTTCCCCAGAACTAAGATCACCACAATGTCGCTGACGAGGGCATGCCCGCACTGACCATTTTGGGGGTTCTTCAAAAATGGCAAGGATGGTGCGAGTCTTTCACTGCCCCCCTTCTCGGTGGCTAAAAACCCCCGAGGCCCGCCCGCTGCTTGTCGGGCCCATGTGTCATTGTACGTGTAATGGCTTTTGCGTGTCCCATAATCGTGGAGCTGTGGGGGGGGGAAATTTCCCAGCGTTTTCCACGTCAAAAATGAGCGGTTGCGGGGAGGCCGAGTGAACTGCAACGCGGCCAGGGGGAAACGAAGCAGGGTGCGAACGGCGGAAGTGCGAACTCAGATGAGCCTTCTTGCAGGCGTCCAGACCCGGGTAGCTTTTTAGAAATTTGGACGACAAGGTTCATGACATGTCCCAGGCAAGGGATGTGCTCCGCCTCCCGATTTTTAAGGGCGGCCAGCAGATTTGCGTTATCGCACCCCCCCTTGCCTGGCAAAAAGGTTCTTGTCACCCAGCCAGCGTTCGGTCTCGTTGCGGAGAGCCGTCCACAGCTCCTGCCCTGGTGGGGGCGGTCTCCCAAAGGGTTAATTTTTAACACGGCTGGTGTTTCCGGGGACTGATGCCCCCAAGGACTTGGGGGAAAGAGCCCTGCACCATCCCTGCGGTTTTTTAAGGGTTTTACGAGCCCGAGAGCCCCGTCACCCCCAAGAGAATCCCCCAGCTCACCCAGGAGCTGTCACAGAGTTTTAGCGGATTGGCCGTCTTACTAGTCCCTGTGTCGGGGTGAGATGGGCTTTTCCGGCACAGTTGCAGCAACGCGCTTGAATTTTTTGATGACCCGTGGCTGGCCCGGGAGGGACAGTTTTCTGGCAAAGAAATGCCTGTCGGGATTGGTATTGGGGGAGGCGAGGGGGCCATGACGTGGCGGAACCCCTCTGTGTCCCCAGACGGAAAGGCAACATTTCCCAAGGCCCAAAAACGTGGCAATGCGACATTCGGTTTGGCTTTTGGGATGGTTTGGGTTAAAATGTTTTTCTGCTCCCAAACCCGGAAGACAGAAGGGTGACTGTAGATGGCCGCGCGGGGTGCGGTCGTCAAAAAGGGGGGAAGGGAAAAGGGGTGGATGGGTCTCGGTGGTGTGGTGGTCCGGGCGCAGTGGAGGCTGAAACGGGGGCTGATCCCTGATATGACCCCCTTTAGAGCATGGGCAGCTGAGGGGGCGCTTGGTGTGGCGGAGGAGGAGGAGGCGGAGGGAAAGGGGGTGACAGGGTTTGGGGGCCGGCGCGGTCTGGCCTTTTTGGCCAAATGTTCCCCCATTTAAATTTATGCATTGCTGCATGTGGGCTTGAATGTTGGTGGTGGGTTAACCCCTTAAGGTTCTTGCCTTACTTATGCGTTTACGGCAAGGCGGCATATGACATGCTGGGTGAAAGAGGCTTTGCTCAAAGAAGGCCCGGCTTTTAGAGGTCCCGGACCTTTTTTCGGCGATAAGCGAGGAACCGGGGTTTGCGTGACCCTGGTGGCGGGAATATTTGGACTTCTGGGACCGCCCTCTCCTTTTTGGGCGGGACCGTATTGACACTACTCCCTGTCTTCCTCCTGTCCATGTGAAAACGCTCGCAAGCATTTCTGGAAAAGACCGGATGGTCCGCAAAATCGTCATATCATCTCATCAACAAGGGGACTTTGGGCGTCCTGACTTTCTGCATCCAGAAAGTGGGGCTACAAGCAAAGGGGGACTGAAGGCGGGTTGCGACCCCCCGGGGTTTTTGCCGATTGACCCGGTTTTCCTTTCCTCTTGATGCATCAGAACTGGGCGTCAGAGCGACTAAATCATCCCTCTTGATCTTTTAACATGCCTTCTGACCCCCCAAACCCCCATTTTGTCATCAAAGAGGTCTTCAGACAATGGTTATCCACAGTGGTGGGGGAACGAGTTGGGAAATTTTGGGGTGCTTCATGTTGGAGGATGTGTGACATTTGTGGGCCCTGATGGGAGGGCGGGAGGTAAGCTGCTAGATGCGGTTGCATTAACTGAAGGAAGATTGGCGACGAAGTTCGTTTTTTCTTTGTTCAAGGGCCCCGACCCCGCGATGGGCAGGCCCGGGTCCCGCAACTGAGATCCCCTGGTGTATGTTTCGCCAGCACGGGGGAAAGGGCACCCTTTTCCCCGTACCTTCCCATTTGGGTACCCCCCTTTTGCTGCTTAACACCCGCATTTTTGCTCCCATGTTAAAAAAATTTTAAAATTTGAGAAGGTATGGAAATAGTTTTGGAAAGTTCTTGTAAAAGACGGCAAATCAAAGTTTCTCAAAAACCCCCTTAAACAAAACAAAAATTTTCTGGATTCAAAAATTTTAAATGCAAGATGTTATCAACAAATCTGGGCTGGGCAAAAGGCAAAAAAAATGTTTGTTATGTTTTCGTATAAAACCAGTATTTTTTGCACCTTTCAATTACCCGTGGTGATATACAATTTTCTGTTTTAAGATTTACGTGGATGCTGCGTCAATGAACAAAATGGGGGTGCAAAGTAAAAAAAAGTATTTTATGTTTTCGTATAATACACGGATTTTTTTGCACCTTTCAAAATTTACTGTGGTGACATGAAATGCTGTTTTAAATTTAGTGGAAGCTGCTTTTAAATTTAACAAAAATTTTCCAAAAAAACAAAAAACACTATTTTATTTTTCTATAATCACTTTTTTTTCACCTTTCAATTCACCTTTTACTATAAATTCTTTTTAAATTTACTTTATGCTTTCAAAAAACAAACCCAAAAAGTAAAAAAAAAACCCCCTATCTTTTATTTTTTCTTAAATACACATTTTTTAACCCTTTAATTTCCTTTCTATAAATTCTTTTTAAAATTTACTATCTCATCAATAACAAAATTTTCCAAAATAAAAAACTTTTCTTTATTTTTGTTTTTTAAGGTATTTTTTTCACCCCCTTTCAATTCCCTTGGTTTCCCTATAAATTTCTTTTTAAAATTCTGGAAGTGCGTCAATGAACAAACTGGGTCGAAAAGAAAAAAACATATCTTTTGTTTTCGTATAATAACGGTATTTTTTCACCTTTCAATTCAGCGGTTTCTATAGAACTTTTTTTAATTTCTAATCTTCAATGACAAACTTAAAATAAAAAAAATTTAGTTTTTTTTATATACACTATTTTTTCCCCCTTTAAATTACCTGGGTAAATTGAATTCTTTTTTAAATTTTCTGGGAACTGCTCAATAAAATCTCCAAAAGTCAAAAAAATGGGATCTTTATTTTTTGTATAATAACGGTATTTTTTCCCTTTTAAATTCACCTTGTGATATAATTGCTGTTTTAAAAAATTTTCATCTTTCAATAACAAGTTTTGCGAAAAATAAAAAAAGATTGTTTTTTTTTATAATACACGGTATTTTTTGCCCTTTAAAAACCCGCGGTGACTTTGTTCTTTTTAAATTTAGTGGAACTGGTATGAAAAGGGGGGCCCAAAAATCAAAAACCTATCGTTATGTTTTCGTATAATAAAAGGTTTTTTTTGATTTAAATTTCCCTGTGGTGAATAGAATTGCTTTTTTAGTTTTTTCGTGGTGTGGTAATTTTAAAAAAGCTGGGTGGAAAATCAAAAAACACTTTTGTTATGTTTTCATAAATACACTAAAATTTTTTCACCCTTTAATTACCCTTTACTATAGAATTGTGTTTTTTTTTACTTGCTGGTCAAGCAAAGTGGGGGCCAAAAGTTAAAAAAAAAGTTTAAGGGTTTTTATAATCCCCTATTTTTTTTTCCCCCTTTCAATTCCCTGTGGTAATGGGAATTTTGCTTTTTTAAAATTTCGTGGGATGCTTCAATGAAAAAGTGGGTGCCAAAAGTTTAAAAAAAAAAGATTGTTATGTTTTCGTTTTAAACACATTTTTTTTTGACCTTTCAATTCAAATTTTGGTACTATTTAAAATTTTGTTTTTAAGTTTTTACGTGAAGGGGTTAAATGAAAAAATTTTTGGGGCGAAATAAAAAAAACACAATCTGTTTGTTTTCTAATAAGGTATTTTTTGCATTTAATTCTCTTTGGTGACTTAGAATTGTGTTTTAAGATTTAGTGGAAGCGGTAATGCAAAGCTGGTGCGAAAATCAAAAAAAGTATTGTTATGTTTTCGTATAATCCGGTTTTTTGCACTTTCAATACCTGTGGTGACTAAGAATTGTGTTTTAAGATTTTAAATGGAGTGTGTTAAAGAAAAAGTGGGGTTTGCCCAAAGTAAAAAAACAGTATTGTTATGTTTTCGTTAAAAACGGGATTTTTTCCCCCAATTTACCTGTGGTGCAAGTTGTTTTTTAAAAATTTGTGGATTGATAAAGAACAAAAGTGGGTGGCGAAAAAAAGTTGGGGGTTTTGAAAAAACTTTTTTTTTTTTTTAGGGGGGTGTTTTAAGATTTATGTGGAAAACTGCGTCAATGAACAAAGTGGGTGCGCAAAAAATCAAAAACACATATCGTTATGTTTTCGTATAATACACGGTATTTTTTGCACCTTTCAATCATGCGGTGATTGAAAATTTCTGTTTTAAGATTTAGGGGGGAGCTGCGTAAGAACAAAGTGGGGCGCAAAAGTCAACAAAAAAAGTATCTGTTATGTTTTGTATAAAAAAACCGGGATTTTTTGCACCTTTCAATTACCTGTGGTTTTAATTAGAATTGTGTTTTTTGATTTACGTGGATGCTGCGTCAAGAACAAAACTGGGTGCGCAAAAGTCAAAAAACAGTATCGTTATGTTTTCGTATAATACACGGTATTTTTTGCACTTTTAATTCACCTTGGGGGACTTAGAATTGCTGTTTTAAGATTTAGGGGAGCTGCGTCAATGAACAAAGTGGTGCGCAAAAGTAAAAAACCGTTTGTTTGTTTTGTATAATAACGGTATTTTTTGCCCTTTCATTTTACCCGTGGTGACTATAGAATTGCTGTTTTTAGATTTAGTGGTGCTGCGTTTAATGAAAAAAGCGGGTGCGAAAAAATAAAAAAAAAAGTATCTGTTAGTTTTCGTTTTTAATACACAATTCTTTTGACCTTTCAATTCACCTGTGGTGACTATAAAATTGCTGTTTTAAGATTTAGTGCAAGCTGGGCAAAAGAAAAACTGGGTGCGCAAAAAATCAAAAAAAAACATTTTCGTTATGTTTTCGTATAATACACGGTATTTTTTGCCCCTTTTCAATTCACCTGTGGTGACTATGGGAAATTGCTTTTTTTTAAAGGAATTTCGGGGGTTTGTTTGCGTGAATGAACAAAGTGGGGCGAAAAAAGAAAAAAAACACGTATCTGTTATGTTTTCTTTTAAAAATTAATGGTAATTTTTGCCCCTTTTTCCAATTCACCTGTGGTAAACTAAAGAAATTGTTTGTTTTAAGTTTTCCGTGGATGCTGCTTTCAATGAACAAGGGCGGGGTTTCGCAAAAGTAAAAAAAAAACCCCCTTTTAACTGTTATGTTTTCGTATGTACCCGGTTTTTTTGGCAACAAAAAACCCTGTGCTGACTACAAGATTGCTGGATTGAAATTTAACTGAAAGGGGGGAATTATATCAACACAGGGGGGAAGGGGTTTTAAAAAATTGAAAATAAACCCAACCTATCTGAAATTTTACACTGATAATAAAAGTGGGGGTTTTGCACCTAAAAAAAAAAACCTGCAGGGAAATGAAATTTATGTGTATCCAATATAATTTTAGGCTGCCCAAAATCCAGGAAATTTTTTCAATAGCAAAAATGTTTTAAAAATAAAGATTTTGCAGTGCAATGTCTACTCTAAGTTTTTGGTGAATTTATCCAGTGTTTTTTTATGGGGTAGAGCTTGTCTGTGTTCGCCCCCGGGGCCCCCCCCCCCCCTTCCCCCCCCCCCCCACGTGACTTTTTCAGCGGTAGTGTGGGTTTAAAAAATTTTCTAGTAACTACATAAAATCTTTAAAATCTTTTTAATCTAAGTAAGTTGGAAGGATACAGCTAATGTAGAGGTTTTTCTGTGCAGAAAAAGGACTAAAATTTGCTGAGTGTTTGGACAAAAAGGCAGAGCGCCCCGTTTTCCCATTTCTATGAAAACGCTGAGAGACACTAAGGTTTAAAAAAGGAAGGGCTGTGCTATGTTAAAACGCGGTCATTTGATTTTTCCAGCCAATCGCAACCCTACCCCTTTTCCCCAAACATGACGTCGCACACACATCTCACCCTGCTCTTTCTGTAATTTTGATTCGCTTTGGGCCCCAAAAAAG
>JAODAL010076882.1:0-13468 GCA_025379985.1 Phyllomedusa bahiana | reverse complement strand
GCTTGGTCGGGCGGTGGGTGGGCTGCGGGGGATAAATAGGGAGCAGCTGATTCGCAACCCCACCATGATACATATGCTGCAAAACAGCTCTGTGAGTGACAGCGCCCAGTCACTCCTGACGGGGGGGCGTTTCGCACCAGCCAATGCGGCCCCGGAGGCCGCTCCAATCAGCTACAGGGACGGTATCCAGGAATCCCATTTAAACTCCCTGAAGGCTGAGTGCAGCGCCTGTGATATTCCTGGCTACTTTGTGATACTTGGCCTTTATATTGTGTTTTGCTTATCCTTATACCTGACCTCGGCCTGTATTCCTGACCACGGCTTGTCTCCGGATTTTGTATCTCGCTCCTGTTCGTGTTTGACCTCGGCTTGTTTATGTTTATCCCTCTGATTTGTGTCTTTGGCGTTCCTATTTGATATTGCCCCGGGGACTGTCGACTATTCTACTTCCTCACGTCCCAGCACTTTAGCAGAGTAGGGACTGTTGCCCAGTTGCCGTCTGCCGCCTAGGGCAGCACGTCAAGCAGGCAGGGATAGTGGGCTCCTTGACGTGACACTCAGCCACTATTAAAAATTGTGATGGAGAAATGCCACTTAGAAGCCACATTTCTGTTCCAAAGGACCATGATTATAGCTGTTTCTCACAGCAACATGACCTCAAAACCATTGACAAAATTCTAAAGATAAAGTGAGTAAATGGAATACGGTTTTGTCATGAAACCTTGGTGTCTTTTACGGTCTCCACATCGCCAAACCAGCAAAATGATCTTTTTGGAACTGAGAATAAAAATTGCAGAGGGAATGATCATTTTAAAAAACATTTTTCAAGAGGACCATTTCTGTTTGAAGGGGAAAATGTGAAGTAGACCGGAAAACTAATCGGTGACCTCGGCAATTGGGCCACAACATCATCAGAGATCCATGCCTGATTCATCTTGAAGAATGTCAAACGATCAACATTATCTGTGGAAAACCAGATACATTTGTCTGTAATGACTCCTCCAGCTGTGCTGAAGGTCCGCTCAGATATGCTGCTGGCTGCTGGGCAGTACAACACCTCTATGGCGTGGCGAGCAAGCTCGGGCCATTCGTCCATTTTGGATACCCAGAAGTCTATTGAGTCCGGAACACATCCAAAAACATCGGTGTTGAGACGCAGATAGTCGCGCACCATGATCTTAAGCTGGTCTCTGTGTGTTGGATGTGTGCCCTGCATTACATGCGTTGTTGAGGTGGTAAAAAAAGATTGCCAGAGGTCACCCATTAGGCTTCTGCCACATTGCCTGCTGCTGCTGCTACTACGGCTGCTTGGCACTCTACTGCTGTCACGTCGCTGACGTTGTTCCACCGTGACATTTGAAGAACGTGAAGCAGACGAAACAGATGTCTCCAGTTGATCAATCAGCAAGGTCTCCATTTCCTGCATTTTACTCTCTATTTGGGTGGGTGGAAGGAAAGTGCTGAGTTTTGTTTTGTACCTGGGATCCAGGAGGGTGGCCACTCAGTAACTGTTGTTCATTTTGATGGCCTTAATGCGAGGATCATGTTGGAGGAAATGGAGCATCCAAGCACTCATGTGAGAGATGGAGCCTTGATTTCCCAAACCTCTGGGTCGAGGGGCACTAGCAAACTGATCTTCCTCATCTTCCTCCTCCGCCTCAAATTCGTGTCAACCTCTTTCCAAGGCAGGGACATCGGTAACGTCGGTGTCCAGGAATACCTCCTCCTCCTCCACTTCCGTCCGGCACAGTTTCAACACAGCCCTGACTTGCCTCAGATGATGCACCCTGAGAGCTGATGCGCTGCCTTGCACTAGCCCTGGACCCCGAACCACTGCCTAATGAAGACCGATAAAATTGTGAAACTGTCGGGCCTTGTGGATTCGACAGAGAGAAAGGCTCCATGTCCGCATCCTGTGTCCGTCTCCTCCTCCATTGCTGGCGGGACCTGATGTTTCAGAGTGTCCAACGATCATTCCAGAACTAAGATCACCACAATGCTCATGCTGACAAGGGCATTTTCTGCGCTGACCATTTTGTTGGCTTCTTCAAAACTGACAAGGATGGTGCAGAGCTCTTTCACCTGCCTCCACTCTCGGTGGCTCAACACCCCGAGGTCCGCACCGCTGCTTGTCAGGCCATGTGTCACTTCGTACTGCGTAATGGCATTGCGCTGCTGCCACAATCGCTGGAGCATGTGGAGGGTGGAATTCCAGCGTGTTGCCACGTCAACAATGAGATGGTTGACGGGGAGGCCGAGCTGACGCTGCAACGCAGCCAGGCGGGACGAAGCAGGGTGCGAACGGCGGAAGTGCAAACTCAGACCTCGAGCCTTCCTCAGCAGGCAGTCCAGACCCGGTAGCGCTTTAGAAATTTCTGGACGACGAGGTTCATGACATGTGCCAGGCAAGGGATGTGCCTACCGATCTTAAGGGCGGCCAGCAGATTTCGCCCGTTATCGCACACAACCTTGCCTGGCACAAGGTTCTTGTCACCCAGCCAGCGCTCGGTCTCGCTGCAGAGAGCCGTCCACAGCCCCTGACCTGTGTGTGGTGGTCTCCAAGACAGATTAATTTCAACACGGCCTGGTTTCTTCTGGGCCCGTGATGCCACCAAGAGGACCTTGGGGGAAAGAACCCTGCACCATCCTGCGGTTTTGAAGAGCTGCGCCGAGCCTGAGAGCCACTGTCACCACCAGAGACATCCACCCAGCTCAGTGAGCTGTCACAGAGATATAGCAGCCTTGGCCGTGCTTACTAGTCCATGCGTCAGTGGTCAGATGAATTTTTCCGGACACAGATGCAGACAACGCGCTTAAAATTTTTTAGATGACACGTGCTGGCCAGGGCAGGACGGCTTTTCTGGAAAAAAAAATGCCTGCTTGGCATCTGGTATTGGAGCAGGCAAGGGCCATGATGTAGGGGAAAACCCATCTGTGTCCACCAGAGGGAAAAGGCAACATTTCCAAAGGCCAAAACCCTGGCAATGCCTAAATTCAGGCTTTTGGCTTTGGGAGGGTTTTGGGGTTAAAGTGTTTCTTCGGCTCCCAAACCTGGAAGACAGAAGGCTGGCTGCTAGATGGCCGCTGTACGGTGTGTCAGGTCATCAAACGGGCGAAGGAGAAGGTGTAGGATGGGTCTCTGGTGGTGCTGGTGGTACTCGGGCGACTTTGGAGGCTAAAAGCGTGGCTGATCCTGATCATGACTCTGAGAGACATGGGCAGTTGAGGAACGCTTGGTGGTGGCGGAGGAGGAGGCGGAGGACAGCGGGTGGGACAGGGTTGGAAGCCCAGGGATCGGTTGTCCTTTTTGGCCAAGTGTTGCCTCCATTTCAAAATCATGCATTCGCTGCCCTTGACTAGACATGTTGGTGGTGGGTTTAAAAACCTAAGATTCTTGCCTCTAATGATGCGTTTACGGTAAAGGCGGATATGACATCGCTGGGTGAATCAGAGGCTTGCTCAAAGAAGCCCAGGCTTGAGAGGTCTGGACCTTTTTTGACGGCGATAAGCGAGGGGGCGGGGTTTCCGCTGACCGTGGTGGTGGAATCATCTCAGCGGACTTCTTTCGACCGCCCTCTCCCCTTTTTGAGGCGGGACCCATACTGACACCCCCCCATCGTCTTCCTCCTTGTCCAGTGATTTAAGCTCTCGCAAGCAAATTCTCCTGAAAAGACCACTTGGATCCGCAATGTCGTCATCATCATCATCAACACAGGGGACTTGGTCGTCCTGACATTCTGCATCGGAGCTGCGGCTACAAGCAAGAGTCACTGCAAGGCGTTTTCCGACCGCCCGGGATTTTTTCAGATTGACCGGCTTCCTTCTCCTCCTCGATGGCATCAGTAACTGGGTGTCAGGAGCAGACAAAATCCTCCTCCTTTGCCTCTTGATCTTTTAACATGCCTTCTGACCCCAACCGCATTTTGTCATCAAAGAGGTCTTCAGAAAATGGGGTTTATCCACAGTGGTGGGTCACGAGTTGACATTTGGGTGCCTTCACTTCATGTTGGGGCGGATGCTGATGATGCGATGACGACATTTGTGGCCGTGACTGGGAGGAGAGGAGTAAGACTACTGGATGCAGGTTGCATTAACCCGCTGAAGAACAGATTGGCGATGTTTCTTACTGAGATTCACAGGGCCCTGACCCAGCGATGACAGGTCTGACGGTCCTGCAACCGACGATCCACTAGCTTGCGCCAGCACTGGAAGGAGCACCTTCTCTCGTACCTCTACCTCCATGTGCTACCCCCCTCTTTGCTCGCTTACCACCTGCATGTTTTAGAAATATAAAAATTTGAGAAGGTTGGAAAGTTTTGGAAAGTCTCTATTAAAAGACGGCAAATCACAGCTATTCTTAAATCCCTTTAATTTCCTACAGCCAACTAGTGTTAAGGGAAACATATATTTTTCTAATGCTTTTGTAATGAAGTTTGTGGTGCAAAAACATTATTACACAAATAAGCTTAGCTGAACAGCACAGATACTCCAAGATGGCGCCCGTTTTCCTGGACCACTCCCCACAAATGTGGCGCATGGACCTGGGTTGAAACCATGACCATATCTGGAGAACCAATCAACTAGTGCCACATTCCTGAAGACTGCAAGAAACAAAGGAACTTAACCACGCCCTGAAGCCAGTTTGTAAAAATCTATTGTATTGTAATAAAGTCATTCATTCTGGGCCTGCTTTACACTGAGGAGGAACTCATACCAGCTCTCTGTGTTTTGGTGTCATTTCTTCATGCCGGTAATCAGTGTTCAATTTGGACAGAAGTAGTCACGCGGTGTACCCCTGAACCCCAACATTTGACACCCAGTACGTGGGGCAGTACCAGATGGAACGCATTCCCCTGGGGGACCTGACAGTGACCACTTGGACTTACCTCGAACTGTCCAAAACGGGGAGACTGATCACCTCCACTTGAAAAAACGGTAAGTCTAATGGTTTTCTTATTGGAAATCTGTAGCTTGCCCGTGTATTTGGGACGGTTCCAGGTTGGGGCGGGGTGTTTGTCTTTGGGCACCCGGGTTTTTTGGTCGGCGACGATTGTTCCCACTGTTTCTGTCTCAAGAACCTGATCCCAAACTGCCGAGCCTGTTTGACTACTGTCTGTGTATCAGTGGTAGATCCTGCGGACAAGGACTGACACACGGGGTTTAATTAGGAAATCCTACCTAGATTGGGCTTGATGCTGTCAGTTGCAGACTAGGAAATGAGTAGGAAATTCTAACTAGACTGAAGCACATGTTGCTGGTTGCAGACTAGAGGAAGTTCTAGCAAGCTTGGATACACAGAGGAGATGTTGACATCTGCAAAATAGACAAGACTCTAGCTAGATCAGGACAGCCCCAAATTGCAGAGTAGGGGATAAATTCTAGCAGGATGGACTCCCAGCTAACCGGTAGCTCGAGAGGGAGGTACGCTAATACGTGTGTGTCTGATAAGGGAAATAAGTGGTGATATGACTAGGTTTCTCAAAGTTTTTTGAGGTCTTACAAATTATGTAATTATGTAACTATGTAAAGATGGCCCGTTATAGGGTCAGTCAAGTCCGCAGGATCTAGTGTAGAGAAAAGAAGGAAAGAAGCATGTAGAGAAGTTAAAAACTTAATGAAAAATGTGTGGGTTTTCACTCGGAGGGTAGACTTCACCCTCAAATGTGGTCTTTAGCCGTGAAAAACAAGGAGGGCTTGACGTAGCAAACTTTTAGAGCGCATTAGTTTGGGAAAAAGAAGCTGAAGAGATATCAAAGAAGGTTTTTTGAAACTGAATGTAGGGATAAAAAAGGAAAGTTATTGGTTATAAGTATTGTTCGTTAAAAAAACCCCCCCACTTATAATGGAGCTGATTCTAAGTGCTGGGATCCCCCCAATTGGGGCAGAAACGTCCCCCCCCTTTGGGTATTTTTTTGGTGGGGCAAGGGACGCCAAATACTGCCCCTTTCCCTTTTCCACGGGCCCTCCCACTACCCCTCACCCCCACAACTCCAGTCCTTTCATCACTGATGAGTCTCTGATCCTGTCCCTTCCGCCTCTAAGCCCTGCCCCTACCCCCCTCAATGCCCGGTTTTGCTTCTTCCGTCCCCCCTCGGAAGTGGTCCCCTGTACACCCCTTTTCCCTTGCCAGGGCCATCTTAAAACCCCTTATACCTGTACTTATGGGGAAAGGGGTACGTTCTATGTACCAAAGGATCGGGTTTATCCCTTGTTTCCATTAACTATAATGGTTAGTTCATTAATAGCCTATTTTCCATGATCATGAGACTTTTAAGGAAAGCAGTGAACCCGATAACCGAGTTTGGTCACTTCGAATTAGGCCCAGAGGGGTATTCCCCCCCTACCGCCGATCCCGTTCCCTGAACTGAGCCCCCCCCCCCACAAGAGAACCCTTTTCAATGAAAGTCAACCCGAACCTTGGGGTCCCCAGGTTGAGGCTTCACCTGGTCCAAACAAAGGTCCTATCACCGCCCGTGACTGACAACCCCCCTGTTAAGGCATAGTGAATGCAGCTAAAAACAATACTCATAGGGCAGCCTCGCCAGAGACATAGTCCTAACAGAGGGGAAACCATTCGCATGACGTGACCGATATAGAGAGCCAGGCCCCTTTTTTACCCCCCCGAAAAACTTGCCCCTCCAGCCAGGAATTCCCCTTTCAATTTATTTTTTTACGCTTGGTTCTGTATTAGTTGTAACCCAAAAGTAATGAAAAAACTTTAAAACCTCGGGTTTTTAAAATTTTGATCAAAAGTTTTTAAGTGCCCCCGACTTTCAACATGATCCAAAATCGGGGACTATGCTATCTTTACCTCTCAAACGAGCCAAACGGCCCCCTCATGGGTAAAACCCACCTCCATTAACAAGGAGAAAAATAAAAAAAACACCAACCCGCAAGTGCCCCTTTTTATGACAGCCTGTAGAGTGGGGGGGACAGAAACCAAAAGGAAGCACCCCTTTCCCTTCCCATATAGGTTTAAAAACATGAACCAAGTATAACTTTGTTTCTGCAAGAAAAAAAAATTTCGAAAAAAGTATGCAAACCTGGGTGCCCATGGCAGGGTCGGCACACATTATTTACATTTACACACACAACCCCCGCCCGCGGCACACTACGCAAAAAAGGGGGATACACCGTGGAAATCCCAAAAAGCATTTATCTACTTCATACTGAAAAAAAAATTTGAGACTCCGGTTTACTTTTTGATCAAAAGATGCTTAAGCGCCAGACTTTTAACTGATCTAAAAAAAGGGCGGGCCTTTATCTTTCCCCCTCAATCGAGCAATCCCGGCCCCTTTATGGGTCAACCCACCCCCCCCTTATTCAGGGAAAAAAAAAAATAAAAAACCCCAACCTGCAAGCTGCCCTTTATACGCCTGTTTGGGGTTGGGGGGGACAGAAACCCAAAATGGAAGCACCCCTTCCCTTCCCATATAGGTTAAAATCAATGTACCCAAGTTAAGTATGTTCCCGCACACAAAAAATTTCTGAAAAAAAAAAGATGAAAAATGGGGGCCCCTGGCAGGGCTGGGCACCTTATTTTACATGTACACACAAACCCCGCCAGCGGCACACTACTGCAAAAAGGGGGATACACTACGTGGAAATCCCTAAAGAAGATTTATGCTTTCTATATACATGAAAAAAATTTGAGACTCTCGGTTCAATATTTGATCAAAAGTGTTTAAAACTGCCCCGACTTTTAAGTTTTCTCAAATTTGGGCGTCCTATGTATCTTTACCTCTCAAACGGCCAAATTTGGGCCCCTTTACTGGGTCAACCGACCTCCATTATTAGAAGAAAAAATAAAAAAAAAAACCCAAATTGCAACTGCCCTTCTTATGACAGCCTGTGAGATGAGCGGGGGCGAAAAACCCCAAAAAGGAAACCCCCCTTCCTTCCCCTTTGGTTAAAATCAATGTACACCAAGTAAATATGTTTCTGCACCAAAAAAAATTTTTGAAAAAACGTATGCAAAACCTGGGGGCCATGGGGGCGCGGCCCCCAGTTTTATTCTGTACCACAAAAGACCCCCGCCCGCGGCCACCCACTGCAAAAAGGGAATACATAAGTGGAAATCCCTAAAAAAGCATTTATGCTATCTATATAATGAAAAACTTTGAGACTCTCGGTCCACAATTTTGATCAAAAGTGTTTAAGCTGCCCACACTTTCAAAGTGATCTCAAAAAACGGGCAGTCTATGCTTTTCTTTACCCTCAAACGAGCCAATCCCCCTCCACTGGGTCAAGCCCTTTATTATTCAGAGAGAAAAAAAAAAAAAAAACACCAACCCGCAAGTCCCCTTCTTATCAGCCTGTGAGGGTGGGGGGGGACAGAAACCAAAAGGAAGACCCCTTCCCTTCCCCTTAGGTTAAAATCAATGTACACCAAGTATAACGATTTTTTTCACACAAAAAAATTTTAAATTTCCTGTTTTTTCAACCAACAGGGTTTATTAAATTTTCTAGGGGTGCTCTCCCCGGGGCTAGCAACCCAACTTGGGCCCACCTCTACCATGAGTTCCAGAAAGAAAGGGTTTGGGCTTTATTTTAGCAAAAAAGGGGTGTTTTTCAAAATGATTGGGGGGGTTGTTGCCATATATTCCAGACAATATGGTCCCCTGGGAAGGTGACGATGGGCCCTTGACAAAATTGGGTGATTGTCCCCAAAGAGGGAAGGAGAACTCTGGAGTTAAGGGCCCAGGGACCCGTTAATTTTGGGGGGATTCAGGATGGGAGAATGTTGATCAAGGCATGCCAAATTAAAATTTTTGATAGATGGCAGTGTTCTCTTGTGATTTTCCCTTCGTAAAAAAAAATTATAACAAAGAGTATTGATAATGTAACCCCAATTTTTCCTAGGTTTTCAGTGAGACAAACCCGCATTAATTCCGAGACCCTATAGCCCCCTGAGAACCACAATTTTTTACAAAATTAGGATCCAGATATTAAAAGGAAAGAATAGGGGCCTGTCAGGCTGGGAAAATCCAACTACAAAGGGGGGTCACTCGCATAGGATGGCTCTCTAAATCTGATGAAGCTCCCCATCCCCTTTTTCCCCCCAGCTTTGGGAGGACAGGTGATTTTAATAAGGGGAAGAAAAAATGTGAAACAAAATCAGGGTCAGAGTGTAATAATGTTTTAGGGGGATTGTTTAAGGGAAAATATATTTTCTAATGCTTTTGTAATAAGTTTGTGGTGCAAAAAACATTTTACACATATAAGCTTTTTGAAAACAAGAAACTCCAAGATGGCGCCCCCTTCCGGACCCCTCCCCCTTTGTGCCAGCATGGACCTGGGGGGGAAAAAACCTGCCATACTGGGAAAATCAACTAGTGCCCCATTCCTGAAGACTGCAAGAAACAAAGGAACTTAACCACACCCTGAAGCCAATTTGTAAAAATCCATTGTTTTTTTTAAAAAGTCATTCATTCTGGCCTGCTTTACACTGAGGAGGAACTCATACCAGCTCTCTGTGTTTTTTGGGGTCATTGCTTCATGTCGGCAATCAGTGTTCAAATTTGGGACAGAAGTAGTCATGCGGGGTACCCCTGAACCCCAACACTGGATTAGAAACTGAATGTTTTTTGCGACAACCTGTGAAATTCGGTCTGGTGGAAGAACCGTAAGACAAATCAACAGTGTTCCTCCTTCAGTCCCTGGGATTTACAAATGCCCATAGGACTGAAAAATTGATAGTTTTCAACAAAATATCATACAGTGCGCTATCTGCGCCAAGCTGAGATTCAACGAGCCAATAAACTATTCAGAAGTTGCACGGATGATAAATTGTGTTTTTTGCAGCAATGACAAACGAGAACAGTTGCTAGAAAATGTTTTCTATCAGAATTGTCGTACAACGTGGCTATTTGAAAAAAACTAGGGCCACACCATGTGCAATACAGCTATTTTAAAAACTATTTTGGATAATAAAAGGTATTTTTTGCACCTATCAGATACACCTGCGGGGACTACAAAAGTGCTGTATTCAAATTAAGTGCAAGGTGGCTCTATGGGAAAAAAGTGGCCTGCGCCAAAGTGAAAAAAACACCTATCTGAAATGTATACGGATAATAAAAGGTATTTTTTTGCACCTATCAAATACACCTGCGGTGACTACAAAATTTCTGTATTCAAATGTAAGTGCAAGGTGAAAACTATGAACAAAGCTGGCCTGTGCCAAAGTGAAAAAAAACACCTATCTGAAATGTTACGGATAATAAAAGTGGAGTTTTGCACCTGTCAAATACAACCCGCGGTGACTACAAAATTGCTGTATTCAAATTTTAAGTGCAAGGTGATCTATGAACAAAGCTGGCCTGCGCCAGAGTGAAAAAAACACCTATCTGAAATGTTTTTTGGATAATAAAAGGTATTTTTTGCACCTATCAAATACACCTACGGTGACTACGAAATTGCTGTATTAAAATTTAAGTGCCAGGTGGCTCTATGGACAAAGCTGGCCTGCGCCAAAGTGAAATAAACACCTACCGTGTTTCCCGATAGTAAGACCACCCCGATAGTAAGACATAGCGGGGGGTTTAGGGACGTTCGACTAATGTTTAAGACGTAACCCCGAAAGTTTAAGACATAGTAAACTAACGTTGTTGCGCTCGGGCGCTGCGATGGCCCGGGCGCCGACAGGGACGCTTCAGCTAATGCGGCTCTCAGGGAGCGCATATACTGAAGGCCGAGTGAGCGCACAGTGTCCAGGCGCTGCGCTGGCCCAGGCACTGTCCGGATTTCCTTCACCTATATGTGACTCCTCCGGTGCGCATATAAGTGAAGGGATACCACTGCGGGGACAGAGAAAAGCGCTCCTTGCTCCGCAGTGGCCTCCATGCGACCGCAGATGGCTGCTGTCCGGAGCTCCCGGCACAGGGAGCATGTGGGCATCACGCTGCGTGCGGGCCCTGATGATGGGCACCCGCCTGTGCCCCAGAAGAAGAAAAGAGCAGAGCGGAGAGCGCGGGGACCCGGTAAGTGATTGTTTGTTTTTTATTTGATATTATTGCCTACAGCCTGCCTATACTGCCCATATACCTGCCTACAGCTGCCTATACCTGCCTACAGCGGCCCTATAAACCCGCCTACAGCCGGCCCTTATACCTGCCTACAGCTGCCATACCTGCCTACAGCTGCCATACCTGCCTTATGCCTGCCTACAGCCAGCCTTATACCCTGCCTACAGCCTGCCATATACCTGCGTATGGGGCCATATACCTGCCAATATAAGACATACCCCGAAAGTAAGACATAGTGGGACTTTTTGGGGTAAAAAGAATGTAAGACGCTGTCTTACTTTCGGGGAAACACGGTATCTGAAATGTATACGGATCATAAAAGTGGAGTTTTGCACCAATCAACTACACCTGCGGTGACTACAAAATTGCTGTATTAAAATTTAATTGCAGGCTGCACAACATACAAGTTATATTTCACCAAAAAAACTGGCCAAAAAGTGTTAATAAAAACCCATTGCAATGCAGGGTCTAAACTCTAAACACAGTCTGGGCTGCACAATATCCACTCTCCTTTAAAGAACCTGTCTGTCTGTCTGTCTGTGTTCGCCCGCAATCCCCCCCCTTCCGCGGCTGTACAGCGCTAGATGCTCCTTTAAAATTCTCAGCCTAAGTAACTAAAAACTGCAAATCTCTAATCTACCTAGGTTCTAATTTTTTCACAGTTTAAAAGCATAGATGTCTGTGTGACCAAATAGAACAGTTTCGCTGAGCTGTTTTGAGAGAGATCGAGCACACATCCTGCTCTTATGAGACATGACACACACGGGATCATGAACAGGAAGGGCTGTTCTATGTTAAACAAAGGTCATGTGATTTTCCAGCCAATCGCAACCTAACAACCCATTCATGACGTCGCACACCCAGCTCACCCTGCTTTATTCTGTAAGCTGATTTGCTGGCCACCAAAATGACAGGAAGCACTGAAAATGGTGCGATATTAATAGATTATACGCAGATTTTAACCTAAATTATCGCGTGATCGAAAAAATCTGATCAACATAAAAACCGTGCCGACTTCAACACTCAACACTACTAACCATGCAAATTAAAGTCAGCCAAAATTGACATATTGGTAAAATTGAAATCTAATATGTATAGGACAGCCTCTTTGAAAAGAAGATCAAGAAAGTTAGATTTTTACCTTCTCAATCCATTTTTCCAGGAAGTAAGCATATTCCTTTATTCTCACTATCTGTCCAGCAACTAATGGTAGTGTCTATCATTACCCTCCAGTGAGTGTCCAAGGAAAATGTCAGGATTTGTTTAACATGCAAGTTTGAATACAGTAGAGTTTACCTTGACCAGATTTTCATGTTATCCTGTCTTAGACTGGAACAAAAGCTATTGAAAAGCACTAAATAAAATTGAGATAACATTCTGTAATATCATGGTGCGTTATCTGTTGAGTTTATCTTTGTTACACATGTAGTGACATGGAAAACGTATGCTGTGTAGACAGGTCTTGAGACCGCATAGTCATCTCATTATCATAGGGAGGGATTAATGATGGTTGACAGCTATTTTAAACGCAATCTATATGATTTTAATCTGTTTTACGCCAAGCTTGCCATGTTTTAAAAAAGTTGATAGATTTCTATTTATCTTCCAACATGAGCCCTTATGATAAATCTGGTGCATTTTTTGTCTGTCTTGTCAAAACTTAAATTTAGTATCAGTATTACTGTGTCACACTATTTTTATTCTACAAAAAATGCCTATAATTTAGGTACATTTTCAGAATAAGCCATGAAGTGTGAACTTAATTATTTTGTCATTTATTTTGGGGCTGCTACTTTCATAAATTTTTACTTTTCACTTTTTTAGCTAAAACTTGTCTCCAGAATATTCAGGAAATAGTTTGAGGGATGTTTTTATAATTTTAACCTCAGCCCCAGTTGCAAGAGAAAACAGTCTAAAAAGTGACAAACAATAGAGAGCTGTCTCGTTAATCAAGCAATTTTTTAGAGACATGGGGGCAATGTTTTTGCCTTCTTTGTTCAGTGTCTGTGTCACATCTGTGCCTATTAGGGCCTCTGCAACATCATCTACCCATAAAGTATGGCATAGGATGCGCTGTTAATCTCCCCTTGCTTTTCTCGTCTGAACACAGCCCTAGATATCCTGGCTGTGTTGTTTTCCTGACATACCTGTCTGCTGTTGCTGGCCTGGGCTGGAACTGGTTAATCTGTTAGGCTATGTTCACACGGCTTAAAATGGGCCGTATTTCGGTCCATAATTACGCGCCGAAGTGCGCAAATTATGGGCTGAAAACGGCCCATTCATTACGGTAATCCACAGTTCTCATAGAGAACTGTGGCTTACGTCTCCTCTCCCTGCTCGGCGAATCCGCCGCGGGGGGAGTAAGTGACACGTGAATTACCAGCGGCGTATATGCGCCCGTGGTAATGCAAGTCAATGGGCCGGCGAAAGTGCGGCCCCCTCCA
>JAODAL010076881.1:0-13469 GCA_025379985.1 Phyllomedusa bahiana | reverse complement strand
TATGGCTCGGGGGATTTGGAAAGGGCAATAGGGCAAAAAAGGGGCCATGGAAAAAGGGGGGGAATACCTGCTAAAAGGGGGAAAATGCTCGGGGGGCATTAGGCAAAGGGGGTCATTGTAAAAGGGGGTTTACCCCTGTAAGGACTCCTTTGGGGGGGGTTAAATGGCAAAGGGCCTCCGGTTTTTAAAGCCTTATGTTTTTTGGGGAGGGGTTGGTTTTGAAGGTGCGGTGGAAACGCCCAAGATGGGCGTGCCATCAGAAGTTGGCCCCCATTTTTCTCCGCCCCAGAGGCGGGGGGGTTTAAAACTGCCCCCGGGCGAGGCAAAAAACAAAAGCATGGTCCTATTTTCGGGCCCCCCCGGGCCGTTCCCACAGGGGGTGAAGCGGCCGCTGCCCCGCTTCCCCCGCCCGGAGTCTCGCTGTACAGGGAGGAGGCAGAAGGGACGCTCCCTTCCCCCCCTGTATGTACAGCGCCGGTGTGCGCTGTACATCCAGGTCAGGGCCCGGGGAAGTGACCGCGGCTGCTCTCATTTCCCCCTGAGGAGATCGTCCGGAAGCGTCCTCGGCAGGAGCCTGGTCAGGTGAGTGGCTTTTATTATTTTATTTTTAGGGGGGCACTACCTGGCAAACAATGGGGGCACTTACCTGGCAACAAGGGGCACTACCTGGCAACAAGGGGGCACTACCTGGCAAACAATGGGCACTACCTGGCTACAATGGGGCACACTGGCAACAGAGGGGGCACTACCTGGAAAAACAATGGGGGCACAAACCTAGCAAACATGGGGGCACTACCTGGAAAACAAGGGGCATCTCCTGGCAAACAAGGGGGCACTACCTGGCAACAAAGGGGGGCACTACCTGGCAACAAGGGGGCACTCCTGGAAAACAAGGGGGCACTACCTGGCAAACACGGGGGGCATCTCCTGGCAACAGAGGGGGCATACCTGGCAAACAATGGGGGACTACTGGCAAACAATGGGGCATCCCTGGCAAACAAGGGGGCATCACCTGGAAAACAAGGGGGCCCCTACCTGGCAAACAATGGGGGCACCTACCGGGCAAAAGGGGGCACCTACCTGGCAAACAATGGGCACTACCGGGTCACAAGGGGGCACCTAAACCTGGCACACTGAAGGGGGGCAATTACCTGGAACAGGGGGCACTACCTGGCTACAGGGGGCACTACATGGCAAAAAGGGGGCAATACTTGCTAACAAAGGGGCCCAAAAATCCTCTGGCTAACAATGGGGGCATCTATCTGGCAACAGAGGGGGTACTTCCTGGCTAACAAAGGGGGCACTACCTGGCAAACAATGGGGGCACCTACCTGGCAACAGAGGGGCACTACCTGGCAAACAAAGGGGGCACTACCTGGTAACAAAGGGGGCATCTACCTGGCTAAAAAAGGGGGGCATCTACCTGGCTAACAAAGGGGGCATCTCCCGGGCTACAAGGGGGCATCTACTTGGCTACAAGGGGGCATCTACCTGCCTGAAGGGGCACTACCGGGTTTTATGGGGGCTACTACCTGGCTATAAGGGCATCTACCTGGCTTTCTTCCAAAGCCATTATGCAGTTAGGTGGAGTGGGTGTGGCTTTTTGAAGGGGCGTGGCACACCGACAAGATGGGTGTGTCCATGCAGAGTTGGCATTTCTCCCGCCGCCAGCAGGCGGCGGGGGCTCTTTGACTGACCGCGGCGACAGAGTAGCGCTGGTGCGCTACTCTGGCGCCGCCGGGCCGTTCCCACAGGTGGGTGAAGCGGCCGCTGCACCCGCTTCACCTGCCCGGAATCTCGCGGGACCGGGAGGAGGCAGAAGGGATCGCTCCCATCTCCCCCTCTATGTACAGCGCCGGTGTGCGCTGTACATACAGGTCCGCGGCCCGGGGGAAGTGACACGCGGCTGCTCTCACTTCCCCTGAGGAGATCGTCCGGAGCGGCCTCGCTGCAGGAGCCTGGTCAGGTGAGTGGCTTTTATTATTTTATTTTTAGGGGGCACTACCTGGCAAACAATGGGGGCACTACCTGGCAAACAATGGGGGCACTACCTGGCAAAAAAGGGGGGCACTACCTGGCAAACAATGGGGGCACTACCTGGCAAACAATGGGGGCATCACCTGGCAACAGAGGGGGCACTCCCGGGCAAACAATGGGGGCACTACCTGGCAACAAAGGGGGCACTACCGGGCAACAGAGGGGGCACTACCTGGCAAACAAAGGGGGCACTACCTGGCAACAGAGGGGGGCACTACCTGGCAAACAATGGGGGCACTACCTGGCAACAAAGGGGGCACAACCAGGCAACAATGGGGGGCACTACCTGGCAAACAATGGGGGAATCACTGGCAACAGAGGGGGCACTACCTGGAAAACAATCGGGGTACTACCTGGCAAACAATGGGGGCATCACCTGGCAACAAAAGGGGCACTACCTGGCAAACAATGGGGGCATCACCTGGCAAACAATGGGGGCATCACCTGGCAACAGAGGGGGCCCTACCTAGCAAACAATGGGGGCACCTACCTGGCAAATAATGGGGGCACCTACCTGGCAAACAATGAGGGCACCTACCTGTCAACAGAGGGGGCACTACCTGGCAAACAATGGGGGCAACTACCTGGCAACAGGGGGCACTACCTGGCAAACAATGGGGGCATCTACCTGGCAACAGAGGGGGCACTACTTGGCTAACAAAGGGGGCAATACCTGGCTAACAATGGGGGCATCTACCTGCAACAAGAGGGGGCACTACCAGGCTAACAAAGGGGGCACTCCCGGGCTAACACTGGGGGATCTACCTGGCAACAGAGGGGGCACTACCTGGCAAACAAAGGGGGCACTACCTGGCTAAAAAAGGGGGGGGGGCATCTACCTGGCTAAAAAAGGGGGGGCATCTACCTGGCAAACAAAGGGGGGGCATCTACCTGGCTACAGAGGGGGCATCTACTTGGCTACAAGGGGGGCATCTACTTGGCTACAAGGGGGCATCTACCTGCCTGAAAGGGCACTCCCTGGTTATGGTGGGCTATACCTTGGCTATAAGGGCATCTACCCTGGCTTCTTCCAAAGACGTTATGCAGTTAGGGGAGGGGTGTGGCTTTTTAAGGGGCGTGGCACACCGACAAATGGGGCGGTTGGGTCCTGCGCAGGGGTTGGATCTTTAATTGACCGCGGCGACAGAGTGAGCGCCGCATCTACAGTGAGAGGGAAAGCAGGGACGGTAATGAGCCACCCCTGCTTTCTCTGTAATGCTCTGTAATTCTCTGAGCACAGCTGCTAGGTCTGCACGGCCGGATTATAGCGGCCGCGCAGACAAGATGCCGACCGCTGGACTGAAGTCAGCGGGCGTTCGGCATCAAGTGTAGCCGGCGCCGTGGACCGGCAGGGGATGGGCTAAGGCTCAGTGCCGGTCCACGGACCGGCAGTTGGGGACCCCTGATCTAGAGAATATCTTAATTTTCTCACCAGAAATGTGTCACGGATGCTCCTGCAACCCTCGTCCCGGGTCGCAGGCGCATCCGTGCCCAGACTCTGAGCGGCGCCCCGTCCCGCACCTCGGGTCCGGGGTCCGCTCATCCCGCTGCCCGGGTCTCCAGTGACTTACCCGGCCACGCTCCTGCCCCGTCCGTCTCAGTCCCTCGGCGGGGCGGGTGCCGCCCCTTAGGGAGCGCGCGCCCCGGCAGTCTGAGATTTAAAGGGGACAGTGCGCCGGAAATTGGCCATTCCCGCGCACTGCTCCTATTTTAGCCCAGCCTCTTCCCAGTGGCCTTTGCCGGATCTTTAGTGCACATGCCTATTGGGAAAGCGTTCCAGAAAGCCTTGTCTTGCCTACCGTGTACCGAACCCATTTGCTTACGTTTACCGACCACGAACCTTGCCGCCTGCCCTGACCTTCTGCCTGTCTACGTTCACGAACCTCAGCCGCCTGCCCTGACCTTCTTGCCTGTCCCCGACTACGAGCCTGACTGCAGATTCTGTACCTCGCCTACCCTTGGCCGCCACCGCAGGCAAGCCCGCCAGTGGTAGTGACCTGGTGGACTCCCGCTGCAGCAAGTCCCGCTGCAGCTCTGGTGAATACCGGGACCCACTTAGATTCCACTCCCTGGTGTGGGCTTACGCCATCGCCTGCGGTGGTCCAGAGGATCCACCTCCAGACCGTTACAGTAAGATCCGGCCATGGATCCCGCCAAGGTGTCCTTGCCGAGCGTCGCCAACATCACCACCGTCGTGGTCAAGCAATCAAAACAGATCGCGCAGCAAGCACAGCAGCTCGAGCAGCTCTCCTCCATGATGCAAGAGCTCATCGCCACTCAGCAGCAGTAGTCGGCTGCAGTAGTTCCTCCCGTGGCGGTCGCTACAGTTGGTCCTAAGCTCCGCTTGTCCATGCCGACAAAGTTTGACGGGGACCCCAAGGCCTGCAGGGGCTTCATCACCCAGTGCTCCCTTCATGTTAACTTATGGCTGGTCAGTTCCCTTCGGAAAGATCCAAGGTGGCCTTTGTGGTCAGTCTCCTCTCTGGTAAAGCCCTGGCCTGGGCAACTCCTCTCTGGGACCGAGGCGATCCGGTCACCGCTGACCTGGTGACATTTCTACAGGAATTCCGTAGTGTCTTCGAAGAGCCTGCCCGCGCTTCGTCTGCTGAAACCGCCCTGTTGAACCTGCAGCAAGGGAACGCCCTCCGTGGGAGACTACGCCGTGCAGTTCCGCACACTGGCAATCGGAGCTAGTTTGGAACGATCAGCTTGTGCCCACGTTCAAGAAGGCCTCTCCAGCCAGATTAAGGATGCCCTCGCGCCCGGGACTCTACGTCTTCTTTAGCGAGCTCATCCATTTGGCTAACCGATTGATATCCGCTTCGCAGAGAGACGTGAGGAGCTCCGCCAAGAGCAAGAACCAGTCCTACCACGCCGCCTATCCCGTCCTGCTCCGGTGTTTCTATGGCCTCCACAGCCTCCTTCCCAGCCAGCCGTGGAAGAGGCCATGCCAGTGGATAGAGCCCACCTGACTCCGCAGGAACTTGACCAACGGCGTAAGGAAAACCTATGTCTACTGGGGCAGCCCTGAACATCTCCTCGGGGGTTGCATGCTCCGTCCGCGGGGGCCCGGGGGAACAGCGCACTAGGCTTCGTGGGAAGGCGTCCCTGGGGGTGTGCAGTCTCTCCCCTCGTCTGAACATAACCGTCCTGGTCGGCACGGAAGCCGGGACCCACTTTCAAGCTTCAGCCTTCCTGGACTCCGGTTCGGCTGGGAACTTCTTGGACGCTGCCGTGGTGTCTCAACACAATCTTCCCGTGGTTCTCCTGGAGAAACCCCTATCCATCTCCTCCGTCAGTGGGGAGATCCTCAGCGATCTAGTCCGTTACCGTACGGAGCCACTGTTCCTTCAAATTGGAGCACTGCATAAAGAGAGACTGTCGTTCCTTTGTGTTACCCCGGTCTTCCTCGTCCATCCTATTGGGTCTTCCCTGGTTGCAGCAACATGCCCCGGTGCTTGACTGGCAGACGGGCGAAGTTTTGCGATGGGGCCCAGAGTGTCGGTCTCGCTGTTTGGTGGCACCTCACCCGGTGCTTACATTCTCCGGTACCGTCTAAAGCTCTAGCGGGTCTCCCCGCGTCCATATCGTGAGTTTTCTGATGTTTTTTCCCGAGAAGCAAGCAGAGACCTTACCGCCACATCGTCCGTATGATTGCCCGATTGATCTTCTGCCCGGTACCAGTCCTCCTCGGGGCAGAGTCTACCCCTTATCCGTTCCTGAGACTCAAGCCATGTCTGAGTACATCCGGGAGAATCTACAGAAAGGATTTATTCGAAAGTCCTCTTCTCCCACGGGAGTAGGATTCTTCTTCGTGGAAAAGAAGGACGTCTCCTTACGGCCCTGCATCGACTACCGGGGTCTGAACAAGATCACGGTAAAAAAAATGGTACCCTCTACCGTTGATCACGGAACTATTCGACCGTCTACAGGGCGCAAGGGTCTTTTCCAAGTTGGATCGGAGAGGGGCCTACAATTTGGTCCAAATCTGCAAGGGCGATGAGTGGAAGACGGCCTTCAACACCAGAGACGGTCACTTCGAGTACCTGGTTATGCCTTTCGGACTGTGTAATGCGCCTCCCGTCTTCCAGGAGTTCGTTAATGATGTCTTCAGGGATCTTCTCTATCCCTGTGTCGTGGTCTACCTGGACGACATCCTGATATCCTCCTGATCTTGAGACTCCCCGCCTTCACGTCCCAAGTGCTACAGCGCCTACGAGTTTAATCACTTGTATGCCAAATTAGGGAAGTGCCTCTTCCATCAAGTCAGCCTTCGTTCCTGGGTTATATTATCTCGGACCAAGGGCTACGGATTGACCCAGCCAAGTTGTCAGCCGTATTGCAATGGCCAGCCCAGTGGGCCTGCGGGCCAAAAACAACGGTTTCCCGGGCTTCTGCAACTTTTTACCGGCAGTTTATTCCGCACTTCTCCACGCTGGTGGCTCCATTGTGGCCCTTACGAGGAAGACCCAATCCACGGAGCTGGCCTTCCGAGGCCGAGGAAGCGTTCTCCAAAACTAAAAACGGCCTTTGCCTCTGCGTCCATCCTGTCACGGCCCCGACCCAGCGAACCCTTCTCGCTTGAAGTAGACGCCTCATCGGTAGGCCTGGAGCAGTCATCATGCAAAAAGGGCCCACAGGCAAAAGGGCACTTGTGGCTTCTTTCTAAAACCTTTTTTACAGGCGGAGAGGAATTACACCATTGGAGATGGGAATTATTAGCCATAAAACTGGCCCTGGAAGAATGGCGATATTTGCTGGAAGGGCCCGGCATTCCATTTGTATTACTCGGATCATAAAACTTCCAGTACCTCCAGACTGCCCAGCGACTTAATCCACGCCAGGCTAGGTGGTCGCTTTCTTCTCCCGCTTTAATTTTTTAGATTCATTTTCGTCCTGCTGAGAAAAACGTGAAGGCTGATGCCCTCTCCCGTGCCTCCGACGTGGTGGGTGAAGAAGCGATCCCAGAGCACATAATTCCCCCGGAATGCCTTATCTCCGCAGCCCCTGTCGACCTCCGGAACGTCCCACCTTGAAAGACATACGTCCGCCCTGCGCTCCGTAGGCGTATCCTGAAGTGGGGTCACCACTCACTGGTGGCCGGGCATTCCGGTGCCCACAAGACGTTTCCCCTGATTTCCCGTACTATTGGTGGCAGGACCTCGCCAAGGACGTTAAAGAGTTCGTCCCGGCGTGTACCTCTTGTGCTCGCACCAAGGCTCCTCGCCGCAAGCCGGCAGGTCTCTTTCACCCTCTGCCCATCCCTACGCAACCATGGCTCCCCGTAGCCATGGACTTCATAACCGACCTACCCCTTCGTCCGGTAATTTCCGTTGTGTGGGTGGTGTAGACCGGTTTTCTAAAATGGCACATTTTGTCCCCTTGCCAGGTCTGCCTTCGGCCCGCGCCTGGCCGAGCTATTTTTTCTCCACAAATTTTTTGTCTGCACGGTCCCCCCTCCCCCAAATCAACTCTGATCGGGGGGTGCAGTTCGTTTCTAAATTCTGGCGGGCCCTTTGCGCTAAACTCCAGGTGAAGCTTGACTTCTCCTCGGCTTACCACCCTCAGACGAATGGCCAGGTGGAGAGAGTGAATCAAGTTCTGGGATGTTACCTGCGCCATTTCGTGTCTGCACGGCAAAATGACTGGGCCAACTTACTTTCTGGAGGAAAATTTTCATGTATTCCCTAAGTCAGAGTCCGCGGGTGCCTCTCCCCTTCTACGTTGTGTACGGCTTACATCCCCGCCCACCTCTCCCGCTAGCATCCTCATCCGAGGTCCCAGCTGCTGACTCTCTGGTCCAGGACATAGGGACCATTTGGTCCCTGACCCGCCAATCCCTGCTCCGTGCGTCTGACCGCATGAAGGCGCAGGCAGATAAAAGAAGAAGCCCTCCTCCTGTCTTCTCCCCGGTGATAAGGTGTGGCTGTCAGCCAGAAAATGTCCGCCTCAAAAATCCCCTCCTACAAACTGGGACCCCGCTTTGTAGGACCCTTCGAGGTCCTTAAGCGCATAAACCCGGTGGCCTATAAACTCCGGCTCCCCCCTACCATGCGCATCCCGAACTCCTTCCATGTCTCGCTACTAAAACCCCTGGTCCTTAATCGCTTCTCTCAGAAGGCAGTCCATCCTCCGTCTGTGGCTGATGCCGCTAATGTCTTTGTGGTTAAAGAAATCCTGGGTATGAGGAGGACTAGAGGGAAACTATATTTTCTAGTCCACTGGAAGGAGTTCGGGCCCGAGGAAAGATTTGTGGAGCCGGAGGAGAACTTCCTGGACCGCAGCATTATTCAGAAATTCTCCACTCTAAAAAGAAAGGGGGGACCCAAAGGGGGGGGGGGGTTACTGTCACGGATGCTCCCGCAACCCCCTCGACACCTTCCCCTCTGGGGCCCCCCACTCTCCCGCTCCCTGCCCGGGTCTCCAGTGACCTACCCGGCCAAAGCTCCTGCCCCGTCCGTCTCGGTCCCACGGCGTGCGCGGCGCCGCCCCTTAGGAGCGCGCCCCGCCGGCAGTCCTGAGATTTAAAGGGACAGTGCGACGGGAAATTTGGGCCCTTACCGGGCACTGTCCTATTTTAGCCCAGCCCCTTCCCAGTGGCCTTTGCCAGAAACTTTAGTGCACATGCTATTGGGAAAGCGTTCCAGAAAGCCTTGTCTTGCTACCGTGTACCGAACCCCTTTGCTTAGGTTTACCGACCACGGGAAACCCTTTCCGCCGCCTGACCTTCTGCCTGTCTACGTTCACGAACCTCAGCCGCCTGCCCTGACCTTTCTTTGGGCCTGTCCCCGCTACGAGCCTTTACTGCCGATTCTGTAACCCCCGCCTAGCCTTTGGCCGCCACCGCAGGCAAGCCCGCCAGTTGTTAGTGACCTGTGGACTCCCCGCCGCAGCAAGTCTATCCGGCTTTGCGGCGGGCTCTGGTGAATACTGGGACCCACTTAGATTCCACTCCCTGGTGTGGGCTTAGGCCATCGTCTGCGGTGGTCCAGAGGATCCACCTCCAGACCGTTACAAAATGAAGTTCCTTCTCGACCATGTGCAATTGGTACCAAGATGTCTACAAGCAAATGGTCTTGACACCAAACTTGAAAAGTGCCTTTCTGAGCAGTCCAGTCTGCCTTTCCTCAGGTACATTGTCTCTGACAAGGGGTTGCAGATGGATCCAACAAAATTGTTTGTTGTTCTACAGTGTCCTTCACTACCCAACGTTTCTTGGGGCTCGCAAACTACTATCATCAGTTTATTCACCACTAATCCAACTTGGTGGCGCCCATTGTGGTTCTGTCAGTTTTGTACTTTATCTACGTTTGTTATTCCTGGGACCTGATCCTGTGCTTTGAAATATGCTCAGCCTGCTGCCTGCCCTGTCCTGTCTGCGAGTGTTCTGCTTATGTTTTCCCTGCTCCCACCCTGCCCTTTCCGCAAAGACCAACTACGCTTCCACCTACCTTTTTTTATGCGCCCCTTTGGGCACCTTTTTTGGGGTATCAGAACGTAGTGGGGCACACCCAGGGGTCCGTAGTAGCAGAGACCCCTTTTCTTGACCTTCACGGGCAAAGTTAGCCCTTTTTTTTAAAAAGATTAAGCCACTTGGCCAGGAGAACAGGGATCGATATCCCAGGGGAAAAGGGGGGTGATGTGGTGTGATGGTTAGGATAAAGAGATGTGCGGTCCAGTTGGGGGCGTCTCCCCGGGGGCAATACTATTTCAGGAATTGAAAAGTTTTGTTCCCTCCAGATCTACAAAGTAAAAGAAAAAAACAAGTGGAAAGTGATTTTTCCCATGCCCTCTTTCATCTCTTTTTTCTTTAAAAAAACTCTGACGTTTATCAGTAATTCTAGGCCATTTACTTAGATTTTTTTTCAGATAGGGTGGAAGAAGATCTAGTCAGATTAAAAGAACAAAGCATTCAAACGGATTCCCAAAAATAAAATTTTTACCCAAAAATGAAGAGCGGGGACTACGAGAGAAAGGGACAACTGATTTAAAATCGCAGTGGGATAAGGGAGGGGGGTCGTATTAAGGTACAGAATTATACAGGATGTGTAATTATGGTTTTAGACGATCGAATATTTATCCCCTTAAAAAGGACCCATTCTAATTCGGTAGTTCTAGTAAAATTTTTCAGACAGGTGTTTCAACAGGGAATACTTACACAAAAGTTGGCAATACCTGACAAAACCCATAAATTTCCCCTATACCAGCGGGGGCCAAAAATCCCTAAAAAAAAAATTTCCACCGCTTTCGACCATGCTCAGGGATGGTCATTAAATGAGAACGGGGATGGGTCGTCTCAATTTCAGCCCAATGTTGTTGAAAAACCAAAATATTCAGAGAACTAAACGCTTTCTCTGTGATGGATCAAATCCAGTGGCCTTTGAATGGAATGTGGGTCACTTGTGACGTGGAGAGCCTGTACCCCTCGATCCCGCATGATCAAGCTTTAATTGCTTTACGGCGATTTTTATCAAAATATACTTCTTTTTCTGTAGACAAACAAGAATTTATCATTACAGCGGTTGATTATCTTTTGACTCATAATTAGTGTTGAGCAATTATAATCAACAAAGTTGAAATCGGCGCGGTTTTTATGTTGATCGGAATTTTTTCCCATCACGTGATAATTTAGGGGAGAATTGCGCTAATCTATTAAATCGGCCCTTTCGGCGCTTTCGTCATTTGGCGGCCCGCAAAAAAGCTTAGAGAATAGAGCGGGTGGCTGGGTGTGGCCCATGATGGGTGTGATGGTTGTATTGGTGGAAAAATCACATGACCTCGTTTTTTCATAGAACAGCCCCCCCTGTTTAGTCAGTGTGTTGGGGTTCATAAGAGCAGGACGCGTGTCAGTTTCTCCTCAATCAGCTCAGCGACAAGTTCTCTTTGTTCACCAGACAAATATGCTTTTTGCTGTGAAAATTGAAATAGGTGATTAGAGAATTTGTTTAAGTTGTTAGGTGAGACTTTTAAAGAAGCATCTAGCCTGTACAGCCCCGGGGGGGGGGGGGGGGGGGGGGGGGAGGGTGCGGGCGAACACAGAAGCAGGCGGGGAGGCTTTTGAAAGGAGAGTTTTATTTGGCAGTCCAGACGCTTTGAACCTGCATTGAAATGGGCTTTTTTTAACCGTTTTTTTTGAAATAGTACCTTGATTTTGGCAGCCTGTATTTATTAGGATACAGAAATTTTCTAGTAACTCGGTGTATTTGATAGGTGCCAAAACCCCCCTTTTATTATCGTAACAATTTAATTAGTTTTTTTTTTTTTACTTTTGGGGCAGCCCAGTTTTTTTCAAAAAACCCCCTTTGTACTTACAAAAGGATACAGAAATTTTTTTAGTCACCACAGGTGTATTTCATAGGTGCAAAAACCACCTTTTATTATCCGTATACAATTTAATTGTTTTTTTTTTTTTAACTTTGGCGCAGGCCATTTTTTTTGAAAGACCACTTGTACTTAATTACCATACAGAACATTTGCTAGTAATTGCTGGTTGTATTTCATAGGTGCAAAACCACCTATTATTTTGAGTACAATTTAATAACTTTTTTTTCACTTTGGCGCAGCCCCGTTTTGTGCAAAGACCCATTTGTACTTACAATAGGATTTCAGAACTCTTCTAGTCACGCAGGTGTATTTCATAGGTGCAAAACCACCTTTTATTATTTGTAACAATTTAATTAGGTTTTTTTCCTTTGGCGCAGCCCAGTTTTTTTCAGACCCACTTTGTACTTACAAATAGGATACAGAACTTTCTAGTTACCGCAGGTGTATTTCATAGGTGCAAAAAACACCGTTTTATTATCCGTACACAATTTAATTAGGTTTTTTTCACTTTGGCGCAGGCCTTTTTTTTTTTTTTAAAGACCAACCTTGTACTTACATTAGGATACAGAAATTCGCTAGTAATTGCAGGTGTATTTCATAGGTGTAAAACCCACCTTGTTTTTTTTACTTTGGTGCGGCCCAGTTTTGTTCAAAGAGCCACCTTGTACTTAAATTTGAATACAGAAATTTCGTAGTTACTGTTGGTGTATTTCATTGGTTCAAAAACCACCATTTGTTATCCGTATAACTTTTAAATAGCTGTATTGCACGTGTTGCGGCCCTAGTTTTTTTTCAAATAGCCACGTTGTACGACAATTCTAGCAACTGTTCTCGTTGGTCATTGCTGCAAAAAACGCAATTTCTCATCCGTGTAACTTCTGAATAGTTTTATTGCGCTCAGTGAATCTCAGTTTGGCGCAGATAGCGCAGTTGTATGATAGTTTGTTGAAAACTATCAATTCCTAGTCTACTGGGCAGTTGTAAATCCCGGGGACTGAAGGAAGAACACAGTTGATTTTTTTCTTGTCTTACGGTTATTCCACCAGCCGCATTTCACAGGTATTCGCTAGAAAAATTCTGTTTCCAAACCAAGTTGGCTGTAGGAAATTCGAGGGATTTAAGAATAGCTGTGATTTGCGTCTTTAATAAGGACTGTCAAAAACTCTTCCATACCTTCATAAATTTTTATCTTTCTGAACATGGAGCGAAATGCAGGTGGTAAGCGAGCAAAGAGGGGTGTAGGACATAGAGGTACGAGAGAAGGTGCTCCTTACAGTGCTGGCGACAACACGCAAGCCAGCGGATCGTCGGTTGCAGGACTGTCAGGCCTGTCATCGCTGTGTAAGGGCCCTGTGAAAACTCAGTAATGAACACGTCGCAATCTGTTCTTCAGTGGGTTAAGGCAACCTGCATCCAGCAGTCTTACCTCCTCGTCCTCCCGTCACGGCCACAAATGTCGTCATCATCATCGTCAGCATCCGTCCCCAAAATGAAGCGAAGGCAGCCCAAATGTAACCCCGTGTACCCACCACTGTGGATAATCCCTTTTCTGAAGAAACCCCTTTTATGACAAAATGCGGTTTGGGGTCAGAAGGCATGTAAAAGATCAAGAGGCCAAAGAGGATGATTTTTTCTGCTCTGACGCCAGTTTTTCTGATGCCATCAGAGGAGGAGAAGGAAGCGGTCAATCGGGAAAAATCCCGGGCGGTTGGCAACGCCTTGCAGTGCCCGTTGCTTGTAGCCCGCAAACTCCTGATTCAGAATGTCAGGACGACGAAGTCCCTGTGTTTGATGATGACGACATAGCGGATCCAACGTGGTCTTTTCGCAGAATTTGCTTGCGGAGCGCTTCATCACTGGACAAACATGAAGGGCGATGGGGAGTGTCGTTACGGGTCCCCCCTCAAAAAGGGAGAGGGTGGTCGCGAAGTCCCTGAGATGATTCCACCACCCACTATCAGCGGAAACACCACTTTCCTCGCTTATCGCCGTCGAAAAGGTCCAGGACCTCCAAGCCTGGGCCTTTTTCGGCAAGCCTCTGAATTTCCCCCGTGATGTCATATGCCCTTTTCCTAAAGCATCGTAGAGGCAAGAATCTTAGGGTTTAA
>JAODAL010076880.1:0-13469 GCA_025379985.1 Phyllomedusa bahiana | reverse complement strand
TAGGGGGGGAAACTTTTAAAATTTACCTGCCTGGGGGGAGCTGTACTATCTATTTCCTGTCTGAGGGGAGCTGTACTATCTTTATTCCTCCCTCAGGGGGGCGGGTACCTATCTATTTTCCCTGCCTCAGGGGGGGCTGTACCTATCTATTTTTCCTGCCTCGGGAGGCTGTACCTATCATATTTCCTGCCTGAGGGGAGCTGTACCTATCTATATTCCTGCCTGAGGGGAGCTTGTACTATCTATGTACCTGCCTGGGGGAGCGTACCTATCTATATACCTGCCTGAGGGGAGCTGTCCCTATCTATATACCTGCTGAGGGGAGCTTGTACCTATCTATATACCTGCCTCAGGGGAGCTGTACCTATTATATACCTGCCTGAGGGGAGCTGTACCTATCTATTTCCTGCCTCCAGGGGAGCTGTACTATCTATATACCTGACTGAGGGGAACTGTATATACCTGCCAGACTGAGGGGACATACATCTACATACTACCTTAATGAGGAGAGCTGTATTTACCTGCCTTCCTTTGTACCATCTGTGTATATGCAGGTATATAGATACATCCCCCAGTAATTTCCACAAAAGAAAAATCCCCAAAAAAACGACTTTTTCCCGTTCATAACTATGTTTTTATTAGCCCAGCCCCCCAAAACCATCGCACTTTCTCATGCGGCCCCATGGGAAAATTAATTGCCCACCCCTGGACTAGAGGCTGTTATTTTTGCAAAAGGCGGATCTACTAAATATTATTGTCACTTTTCTGTTGGGGTGCCCATACTTTTGTACCGGTCAATTTTGGTTTAACGCATATTGCACATTTTGTGTTAGTACAATAAAACCTCATTTCAATCCGGAAAAATTACTGTGTCCATCAGTTATTAGATATATCAAATTGAAATGGCTGTTGCAAGCACCCAAATATTTAGAACTAAAAATGATTAAGATTAATAGGGGTGCCCAAAACTTTTTCATATGACTGTATATATGTGTTGTGTATTATATATATATATATATTTTTATATATATATTTTTATATATATATATATATATATATTATATATATATATATATTTTATATATATTTATATAGCACTGAAAGGGCAGGGATAAGCTAAGGGAACATATTAGTATTCATGCAAGGACCAAACAGATGACCAAATATGGCCAAAAAAGGGATACTGTCCCTGAAATGTCCCTATCTAGCATGTAGAAGAGCCGCCCCAAAAAGGGCGCCCCTACTCAACCGATGGCTGAACCCTATTATACCACTAAGGACAACAATTGTGTGGATAGTCTCCACCTAAAAATAGGTATGTCACCCAAAGCAAACAATAAAAATCAAATCTACCGCTTTTGATTAAATTCTATGTTTTAGCTTCATTATATTTGTATGCAGTGATATATTTGTTTGGAAGCTTTTGTGTACATTCTACAATTTTTCTTCCGTGATTTGGAAATGAAGCATTACATGATTCTCATTATTATCAATGGACGAGCTGCATCATTCTTGGACACAGCTGGTCCTCCAGAGACACTGTTTGTCCTACCTTTGCTAGGGCTAATAAATGAGGGTCCTTAACAGGGAACCCCCTCGCTTCCCCCTCTATTAACTATAAATTTCCCTTATAAGTAGAGATGGGCGAATTGATTCTAACGGAAGTGGACTTCGTTTAGAATTTCAGGAAAACTTCGGTTCTGAACGAAGTCGAACTTTGGGGTACTTCGGGTGAATGAAATGTGCTTTTGATTGATAAAATGGCTGCGAGCACTGGCGCTACATGGGGCAAGCACTCTGGGAGGAAGAAGGGCATAGCCTGCATGACATGTGCAGAGATGAAGCCATCAAGACGGCGGGATTCTGTGACGTCACCGCCCCTATATAAGTCCGGGCACGACGCTGGGAGCTCACATCCTCTCACTGTGCTCATCAGGGAAGGTGCTGCCGCGGTGTTGTTGCTGAAGAAAATGATTTTTATTTCAGCGATATTTGGGGGGTGTCTCAGCTTGTCTCAGAGACTGTTCTCTTAATGTTCTTTCTGATTTTGTGGGGTATTGGATCTGAAATCCAGTGTGCGTCCAGTGCAGCTGCATATAACATTTTAATGCTATCTGCTCACAGCACATTTGAATATCCAAGGGGGTTTTAAGCCAGTTCTGTTGTATTCATTTAAAGAAACAGCGTTTTTACAATACAAATACCACTTCTTTTTTGGCTGCTCAATTCTTTGGCGCAATTTACATCCAGGTTAATTAAGCGTTGTTTTTCAGGTGTGGTGACTCCAAGAAACCGTCATTTTCACCGCCAAAATATATATATTTTTTCTGTTTGCCTAATTCACAAGAAAAGTTAATTAAAATTTTTTCTTTGTTGTGTGGCGTAAAAAAAACATCCCTTGTAAAGCTACAAAGTATAGTTTGCGGTTGCTCATTCTTTGGGTAATTTACATCCAAAGGGTTTAAAACAAATATTTTTTGCAGTTTATCGTAAAAGAATTTGTTTTTCACCGCCACAGAAAAAATTCTTTAGCATAATTCATTCGAAGGTTAATTAAGCCTGTTTGTGCTTTTTACATTCAGTAAAATCAAGTTTTTTTAAAAGACACATACAGTAAATTTTTTCCTGGCATTTGTGGAGCGCAATTTATCCCCAAGGGTTACCAAGCTTGTTAGGGGTTCATTTGGAGTCAAATACAGGGTGTGTATTATCATATACAGAATCTTCCTCAAACAGTGTCTTTTAGAACAAACGTATGTCGAAGAGAGGTGGCAGGCTCGCACGCGAGTGGCAGTGGCCAAACTTCGGAGGGCCCCAGGTCGCGACAGCAAGGGGACGTCGCAGAGGGGTCACTCGGTGAGGCCAAACTGCCGGTAAAATTGCGGCCGTGTGTTTTCAGCAACCAATGGTTCTGATTGGTTGACTAGGTATCCCTTCCTCCCAGTTGCATCTGACAACCCCACCCGAGTCGGTGGGAACCTCAGACACAACCCCTTTGTTGGCATGGGGGCCGGGAGGGGTCAGGGCCCCCACCCCGTCTCAAAACCCGCCTCTGTCCCCTCCGGTTCCTCAGCCAGAGATCTCTATTTGGGCTGGGGGGTCACGCCATACATAGGGGTGAACAATTTGAGGGGGGGGTCAGCAGTTTTTTGGAGCGGAGAAAAAAAGGGGCCCAAAATTCCCCCGCTTTTTGCAGTAGGCGGCAAAGTATGATGTTTAGAGTGGCTGGGAGGATGTTGTGAGGGGCAGCCCCTGCATTTTCCAAAAACCCGGGGTGAGGGGCAGCAGTGACGATGAAACACAAAAGATGTGAGTAGCCCCACCGCACTTGGGGGGCCCCGGGGGGCAAGGGGTTCTCATCTCAGGGGGAAAAGAGGGCGTCAGCTTGGCGTCAGGCAGCGGGCAGCCCGCAAATGGGTCGTGGGCCCTGGTCAGCGGATGCGCGTGTGAGGTCGGGAGCAAAGCAAACCAGGGGTAAAAAACCCGCTTCACAGGTCCAAGAAAGTAGTGGCACAGGGGCTCAGCGAGGCAGCGGCGGCAGTAGTCACTCACTGCAGAGCATTGGCGGTAAAATCCGATACTCGGCGGTGTGGCAGTTCTTTGCTAAGACACCGGAGGAGCCGAATATGGGTATATGTAGAATCTGTAAGCAGAAAGTGAAGCGTGGCCAGGGAGCTAACATTGGCACCACGGCCCTGCGTCAACACATGCAGCGTCACCATCCGGTGGCCTGGGAGAAACGTGGCTCAGATGTGGTGGTCCATCCTGCCGCCTCAGCAACAGCAGCAGCAGCAGCGCCCAGTGGCACGCATGCCATTGCAGCCAGTCAAGGCTCCACCACCTCTGCAGAAGGGAGCTGTTTCTCTTTGACATCATCTCCCGGTCCAGATGCTCCTGCTCCTCGCTACTCATGGCGCCAGCAGTCGTTCAGCGAGGCGAAATCGATGTGTGTCTTTCTCCGCGCCAACTGCAAATCGCAACCATGGTGACGGACAATGGGAGGAACATGGTGTCCGCGCTGCACCGAGGAGGTATGGTCTATGCGCCCTGTATGGCACATGTGTTCAATCTAGTTGTGAAAAGGTTCCTGAAGTCTTCCACCGATCTTCAGAAGATTCTGAAAATGGCCAGGAAACTGTGCATGCACTTTATCCATTCCTACAAAGCCAGGAACACCCTCCTCGAGTTGCAGCGGCAGAACGGCCTCCCCCAACACACTCTGATATGCGATGTTTCCACCCGTTGGAATTCCAGCCTGCACATGTTGGACCGACTGTATGAACAGAGAAAGGCCATTACGATTTTTTGATGATCCAGGCAGACAGAAGTACTCCCCTGTGTAACTTTGATGTCAGCCAGTGGCAGCTCATGCGTGACACCTGCCGTTTGTTGAGGCCATTCGAGGAGGCGTTATTTGTCAGTCGCCAGGACTACGGGATGAATAACGTCATTCCACTGCTTCATGTCCTGGAACAGATGCTGAAAAATCTGTCTGGGCAGGGGACTGGAGTCGTGGTGACTACATCTCGTGGCCACATGAGTCCGTGGGGACTGAAATGGAGGAGGAGGAGGAGGGACAGGGGAGCGGAAGCATTGTCTGGTGAAATGAGGGGATTGTCTACCAGGACAGGAGGGGAAGCAGCGAGGAGGAGATGGGAAGGGAAAACAGGCAGATGCCCGCAAGCACCGGGCATATACATTTGGGTGGAGGCAGGGGCCCTCGGAGTCCTTGTGCAGATGGCCCCGCGCATGCTGATTGCCCGGCTATGCAGCCCAAAAGTCCCCCTTTTTTCCCCCCCAAATTTGGACCCCGTACCGGGCCAAAATGGGGGCCTTTTTTCCCGCTATGAGAGGGAGGGGCAAAATCAAATACTATAGGGAAATTCCTAATCGTTGGCCCCTGTTGTGGGCATCGTCCCTCCTCTGACAGTCTGCCGGGGGGGTTTTCCCTCAGTCTCTGCCCGGTGCCGGGGGGAAAAAGGGGGGGGGGGGGGTGGGCAGTACCAGCTCCATCGCAGCCAAAACCCAAGTCAATCAGATGAAGGGCTTCCCTTTACCAGCCCCAGCCCGCAGCAGGACCAAGCAGCCTGAAACCCAAAAAGGGGGTGGCCCTTGACAGCACTCTCCCCCCCCAGTTAAAGATGCTGGAAACTGGGCAGCCCAAACTGGATTTTGGTGGCCCAACTTGCCAAGGGAGTGGAGAACGCCCCCCGGCCAAAATGTGGCATCAGAGGGTGTTCAGTGCGGGGGGGCCATCGTTTCCCCAAGGGAACCCCTTGTCCACGGAAATGTGGAAAGACTGCCTTTTAAGGGTGAATCAGGCGTGGGTCGGGGAGGGTTTCCACACCCAAAGGGCCCCCAGGCGTCAGAAAAATCGCCATGACGCCTCACCCAAACTGTAGAAAAGAGCTGGGTTTAAAAATACCTGCCTCAGAACTATTCGATGCCGCCACCCGCCTGATGCCACCTTGGCATTTCTCCCTCTGCCACCAACATCTTTTTCCCGGGGCTGGATTGCCCCCCAAACCTCCACAACTTTTGTTGTGCCACTTCCTGACTGCTGTGCTGTTGTTGCTGGTTTGGGGACCTCAACTGTGTCATTGTGCCCCTTCGACTCAGCTGTTGCTCCCGCCCCCCCCCCCCTCCATCTTGCTTGTGCCATCTGTGGCCTACTCCCGTTTTTGCCCCTCCAGAATGTGTTTGCCACTTTCTGACCTCATGCTGTGCGTGGCTGCTGCCCTGACCTAGACACTGTGTCATTGTGCCACTCTGTGGGCCCACTCCAGTTTTTGCCCCCTCCCGAATGTCATTGTGCCCTTTTTTGACCTCTGTGTGCCGGTCACCCCCACTCCTGTCTTGTGCCCAGTGGCCCCCCATCTGTTTGCCACCTCCAAAAAATGTGATTGTCCACTGCCCGACCTCATGTGTGCTGTGGCTGCTGCCGTGACCTCCACCTGTGTCATTGGCCACCCTCTTTACCTCATGCTGCTTTCCCCGGTCACCTCCACTCTCTGTCATTGTCCCCCTTTTTGGCCCATTCCCGTTTTTGCCACCTCCGAAAATTGATTGTGGCCCCTGCCTGACCATTGGGTGCTTGTGGCTGCGCGGTGACCCCACACTGTGTCATTGTGCTGTTGAACCCATGCTGCTGCGTCTTCCTCCACACTGTGTCATTGGCCCTCTGTGCCCTTTCCTGTTTTTGCCACCTCCAGTTTCATTGTGCCACTCTTGACCTCATGTGTGCTGTGGCTGCTGCCAGACTCCACACTGTGTCTTGTGCCATTTAAAACCCTCTTGCTGTGCTTGACCCCCCACACTGTCATTGTGCCACTTTTGACCTATTCCTGTTTTTCCCACCTCCAGAATGTCTTGTGCCACTGTTGCCTCATGTTTCTCCGGTCGTCACCTCACCCTGTCATAATTTTGCCCCCCTGAGCTCCGTTTTTTTTCCAGCTTTCTCGCATGACTTTATCGGCTACTTTCCCCGGGCTTGAGTTTTTGGTCAGTTTTTCCCTTTAAGTGCCCCCGGGGAAATTTTTAGTGAAGCGATTCTAAGAGCGGCGGCAGTCATCTGGGTTCTCTAAAAAACACAAATTTGTTTGGAAAAAACCCAAACCAAGCTCCCCCTGCATATTTAAAGCATTGACAAGTTCTACAGCACCCTGCAGGCTCTGTGCAGCCTGGAAATAGATGCTTTTTAACGTGATTCATCCCGAAGTAATTCGGAACAAAGTTATTTTTTGCCGAGAAGTTCGGCAAAGTGAACGAACCGAATTTCGGGAAATTCGCCCATCTCTAGTTATAAGCTATATAAAATTTTAGTTGTGCCGACCAGAGAACCTCTTCTGATGACGACAATCCCTTCTAGGAGGAACTCCCTATATACTGATTTATAACTGAGCTATACAGCAGCTGTGTAAATCCCTTTGCTATGAGAGCTCCCTAGTGGCAGTAAAATGCAATTGCATAATCTAATGAGCTGATGGAATAAGAAGCAAGGACAACGTTCTCTGTGAGGTGTCTGGACCTACTTACCTGAAATAATATTAAATCCTATATAAAATGTTACCCCAAACCCTCCAGCATTAGCCTCTGATCATGATAAACCACACGATACCTTTTAGAGCAGGGGTGTCAAAATGCGGCACTCCAGCTGTTGGGAAACTACAACTCCCATCATGCATTTGTATAATCTATAACAGTGGGCATGATGGGAGTTGTAGTTTCCCAATAGCTGGAGGGCCGCAGTTTGACTCCCGTGTTTTAGAGGTTAACTGAGTCTATTTGATGGTGAGGTTTCCAGAGTACTAACTCTCCATCACACATGATGTTATACAACAAACTGAACATTCACAGACTTTTTATACACAAGCTTATATTGCATTTTGTTATTTTTTAAAGATTCTAAGTTCCTTTGAAGGTCCATGTCCTTTGTGTATAAAAAGTCTGCGAATTTTCAGTTTCTTGTACAACATCATGTCTGAAGAAGAGAGCTAGAACTCTGGAAAGCCACCATCAAATATACTCAGTTACCTCTAAAAGGTATTGCCTGATTTCTTCACTCTTGTATTACTTTCTATGGCTAACATGGTACAACATTATACTACACGACAAACCATACGATAGACTGTTCCTATAATACTATCCCCTTCCTGACCAGGCACATTCTCCTTCCCCCTTAGTATATTACAGGTTTTAATGCTAATACTCTTTCTTGTGCTCAATTATTCTACTCTTCTTTTTTTTTTTTTTTTTGCCTTTCTTCTGTGATACGTTTGGCTTTATTTTTATGTCGTTTTTACACCAATTGATTTTTTCCTTTTTTTTTAAAAAAGGAAAATAGTGAAATCTTCTAGCCCCTCTCTTGCTATTTTAAAAAATAGTAATAAATTTTTTTTTTTTTTTTTTTTTTTAAATTTTATTTAATTTTACATATTATGTCCCCATAAGATCAGCAAAAGCCCTTGGGGAAGTGGGGCGCCTTGTTATATCACTTTTTTTTTTTATTACTATTTTCCCTGATATATGATCCCCATCTAGAAATCTAGGTGGAAAACACCCCCTTAGCCCCTAAATGACCACCCACTGTCCTTTGACGGCGGGCAGTGCAGGTCGTTCATCTGCAGCGACGTCTTTTGATATAATTATGCTAATACATTACTAAGTGAAAAAAAACACAGTTATCCCTTGATGGGATTATAACAAAAAAACAAAGTGTAGAAAAAAATAAATAAATAAAAATAAATATTTAATAAAAAATAATTGTGCATATATTACACACACAAAAAACCCTACACACATTAGGTATCCACACGACCGTAATAACCTATAGAATTAATCTAACAAGTTATTAAGTGTGAAATGTGAATGGTGTAAAAGAAATTGAAAAAAATTTGAAAAAAATTCTGCAATAATTTGAACTTAAAGTATTCCCCCAAAAAGTACAACTTTTCCTGAATAAAATGAGTCCTCATACAACTGTAATTGAAAAAATAAAAAAGTTACGACTGTTGAAAAGCAAGGAGGCAAAAACTAAAAAAAAATTTGCTTTTCATTTGTTTGGCTTAAGAGGTCAAAGGGGTTTTGCCACCAGAGACAATGATGATATGTCATCATTGTCTTAAAGGTGCGGGTCCCAGCTCTGGGACTAGCACCTGTCTCGGGAACGGGCCCCTGAATCTCTCCGTGCAGACTGGAACGTCGGTTGCGCTTGTGCACGATTCTCCATTCTGTTCTATAGGAATTCTGAGCCGAACACACCGCACCCCTGTACTCAGGAATCCCATAGAATAGAATGGAGAGTGACTGTGAAAGCGCTGCCTGTTCTCCAGCCGGCCCTGTGAGTGTCCCGCTCTCTTGACAAAACCCCTTTAAGTCCATGCGGAGCTGATCTGGAACTGCTGAGACCCAGCAGCATCTACCGTCACATGACCGCCAGTGCCCATCCATATATACAGTGCACATTGGGCACTGTACTGACAACAATCAGGAAGGCAGAGATGGTAATAAACCATCCCTGCCTTCTCAGTGGAGAGCCCAGCTTATGCTGACAGCCAGCTCTCTACTCGAGCAGCTGCACAACTTGTTCCTGAACATTAGGGAACTTTCACACTGTGCGGTTTTAGTGCGTTTTCTCCCTGGCAGTACTGCACAGTAATTATACTGCCTTTATTACCAGCAAGCTTCTTTCCATTATCTAAACAGTTTGGAAAGTTAGTAATCATTGTCTGTGCTTAGGCGGCTTTCACACACAGTTTTGGTGCGGTTTAAACTGCGCTCCAATTAAACTGCCTTTATTACCAGCAAGCTTCTCTCAGTTGTCTAAATTGTTCGGAAAGGTGTTTCAAGGACGTAATCAATGACTGTGTGAAGTCTTGTGGAGTCCAAACACACCAATTGATTACTCACTTTCCAAACTGTTTACATAAGTAAAAGAAGCTTGCTCCTAATAAAGGCAGTTTCATTGGTGCACAGTTAAAACTGCACTAAAACTGCGCTGTGTGAAAGCAGCCTTAGGCCGTGTTCACACGGCTTATTCCCGACGGATTTGTGAGCCGTATTGAGCGCACAAATCCGCTGTGAATAAGGGGCGGGACGGGGGCGGGGCCGGAGCGCGGCGGGGGCGCCGCTCCCGGCCCCATAGATAAATGCATTGTTTACGGCAGTCCGCGCGTAAATAATGTGCATGTAACTTTCTCCCCCCGCGACGGATTCGCCGAGCGGGGAGGAGCGACGGAATCCACTGTTCTCTATGAGAGCAGTGGATTACCGTAATTACTGCGACGGATTGGCGCCGTACTGCAGCGCAAATCCGGCGCGGAGTACAGCCGCCAATCCGTGCCCAAATAAGCCGTGTGAACGAGGCCTTAGAATCCACAAGACACAGTGGTCGATTACTCATCTGAAGCACTGAACAATTTCCAAACAATTTAGGTAACTGTCTACCAGCAAGCTTCTTTCAGTTATCGTAATGGTTTGGAAAGGTGTTACGAGTGAGTGATCGATTACTGGGGGTGAAGTCTTGCGGATTCTAAGCACAGACAATGATTACTCACTTTCCAGTTTAGATAATGGAAAGATGCTTAATGGTAATAAAGGCAGTTTAGTTGCTGCACAGTATTGCAAGGGAGATAACGCACCAAATCCGCACCCTGGGAAATCTCCCTTAGTACATAGTTAGATGTCTTAGATGTCGACCACCTAAATGTTTATAGTCAATGAGCGGTTAGCATCTAGTTAAAGTGTCAACAACTAAACCAACCCAGGTATATGAGATATTAACCATACTAAACCACCATGGATAATAGATATCAATATCCATTGCTCACCCTAGACTACCAGGGGCATTAGGGTAACAAATCTCCAAGAAACTCTTGGCCCTAAGGCTTGTCATAGGAATTCCTATCATTGAATTGGGGATGCAGGGAATCGTTTGTCTCTTTTATTGGCACCAACCCACTTGGGAATTTCCTTTTAAAAAATTAGCTTTTTTCCTGATCTAGGTGAATAAAAAGCTTGATGGCAGCACATACGGTACAGAGATAGTGCTGCTAACTGATGGGGAGGACAACACCATCACAAGCTGCTTTGACGAAGTGAGGACCAGCGGTGCCATCATTCATACCATTGCCCTAGGGAACAGCGCAGACCCAGGCCTAGAACAATTGGCAAATATTACAGGTGCGTTACATTGTATCATACTATATTTTTTTTTTTGTCTTGACTTTCAGGAAACATTAGTGTTGTTTTCCGAGCAATGGCCCATAGAATGGAAATGCTGCCGGGCGGCAATCTCTGAGGCTATGAGCCGACCTCAGAAGACCGGACGATGATCGCACTTGTGCAGGTCACCCTCAATCCATGTCTATGGGAGTACTGAATATGCCCCTGTTGTCTGAGCTTCATGGCGATTGCTTCTACTGATGGCCCTACAAAGAGAGTTTTTCGAGATTTTTCCATGCACCCCTTATTGCTTGTTTTAACTGTAGGTTATTGTGAGTTTTTACATCAATTTAGCTAATTAATGAAATGTGGCTGCTTCACAGGGGGCTTAAAACTTTATGCATCTGATAACGTTGATGCGAATGGTTTGATTGACTCCTTCAGCGGGATCACATCCAGCAACGGAGATGTTACACAGCAATCCATTCAGGTAGGCAAAAAGTAACACCCATATAACCAGATCCATAGAGGTTGTCTCCTCAGAGACTTCCAGGACCAGATCATTTTACTAGGAAAGTTGCCTTTGGCTGCCCTATACTTTTTGGGAAATGTAGAATAATTACAATGGACCAGCTCAAATCAATGACCGTTCCCATACAATATGTATAGACTGCATGTTTTTTTATTGGGAGCTGTTGAGTCATTATAGGGGGCATGGACATAGTAGATCGCCCCTTTAAGTAGTTTTACATTGCCAAGTTTAGGGAAATATTACACTCCTCAACAATAAAGTTGCAACACCAAGAAGGACAAGTCATAAGGTTCTGCGAATCAAGGAGAAAGCAGGTGTCGCAAGACTGATTCATATCAACAATGGAAGTTCCCGTTAGAGCCTCCGCCGGGAATGACTAAGAAATAGGGCAGGAAGCTGTGCTATTTTTTTTTTCCATGAAATAGGCGGGCACCCAACAAACCCCTTCTAGTCAATGGAGGCCAATGGTGGCTATTGTAAAATAGGTCTTTTGCACCTCTGCGATGGAGCATCCAAACTGAACCTCTGAAACAGATCTGAACCCCTTCTAGTCAATGCGGTCCAATGGGCGCCATTGGTGTCTATTGTAAAATGGGTCTGTTTGTACCTCTGCGATGGAACATCCGAACTGAAGTTTTGAAACGGATGTCAACTGGGTCTAAAATCTGCAAATGATGAATTTTCCAGAACCACACTCCTTGGCAGTGGGTGGGTTGAAAGCAAATTCTTTTAGCCACATGAAACCTCAAAGATCAGATGTAGTGGTGCAGGATGTGTGTGTTATGCCTCCTCTTTGGCAGAATCCTGGAGCTCAGACCTTGGTTTATCACTGTGGAAGAACGGGTTGCACCAAGATCAAGATGTTAGTGCTGTTCAATGTTGGGTGTCCTGGTGGTTGGTGAAGAATGATAAACTGGAATGACAGCAAGAGGTACGGGGAGGCGAGCCCCACCCCTAAGGCAGCATATGGTGTCCACACAAACCATCAGCAGGTATTCGCAGGACACCGGGCTATGAGCCAGACACTCAGCTACAGATGTTCTGTTGACCTTCCACCACCGCTCTTGGAGACTATCATGGTGCACAGCAAGGGGCTCGGATGGAGGACTATCCTCTTCAGCAATAAGTCCAGCTTTGGTCTCTAACTTTCTGGATTTCTGTATGTGGCGCTCACACTTAATGGTTTCCTTTTTTATTGCATATCATTCAGGCCATGTTCACACGGCTTAAAATGGGACGTATTTCAGTCCGTAATTACGCGCCAGAGTGCGCAAATTACGGCTGGAATAAGTCCCAGTCATTACGGTAATCCACAGTTCTCATAGAGAACTATGGATTACGTCTCCTCGCCCTGCTCAGCGAATCCGCCACGGGGGAGATAAGTGACATGTGAATTACCAGCGGCGTATAAGCGCCGCTGGTAATGAAAGTCTATGGGCCGGCGAGGTGCCGCCTCCCCGCTCCCTCCCTGCCCACACGGCGTAATTGCGGGGCGTAAATACGCCCCGCAAATAAGCCGTGTGAACCTAGCCTCACACTTCCTTTGCTCCAGTAATTTTCATAATTCCAAGACTTTTCCTTCTCGGGTGTTGCAATTTCAATGTTTCAGAGTGTATTTTCTGACCCCCTCATGCAAGATGCTGTGTCTCAATGCAGAAGATCGATAGATCTCGGTTGTTATTTATACCCAATGTGGGGTACTTAAATTATGTTTTACTGATTTTACTGATTTCGCTTAATTTCAGAGTTAGAACAGTTCTTATCTCCTGCTTGTTTATACCACCTCTCCAACTGCTATATAACCAGGGTGACATCACTCCCTGCTATTTCTTAATAGCAGCATAGGAGCTTGTTTATCTAAGTTACTGACAAACTTTTACCCTTTTAGAGCTCTGGAGTCTTTTACATTGCTGTTTACTGTTATCTGTTAGCAATGTCCCTTTTAACAGACTCTATTAGGAATAGCAGAGCTGATTTGCCAATCACTGCTGTAGAACCACCCACAGCCTGAACAGGAAGTGGGAGCCTCAAGCTGGAGGACAGCCCACAGCCTGAACAGGAAGTGGGAGCCTCAAGCTGGAGGACAGCCCACAGCCTGAACAGGAAGTGGGAGCCTCAAGCTGGAGGACAGCCCACAGCCTGAACAGGAAGTGGGAGCCTCGAGCTGGATGACACCCCACAGCCTAACAGGAAGTGGGGAGCCTCAAGCTGGGGGGACAGCCCACAGCCTAACAGGAAAAGGAGCCTCAAGGGAGGGCAGCCCACACCGAACAGG
>JAODAL010076879.1:0-13469 GCA_025379985.1 Phyllomedusa bahiana | reverse complement strand
CTGTGTCATGGTTTACCACTATAAGGTCACTGTAGGGCAGTAATATACAGTCTGCAGAGCCTGTGTACAGTGGTATATCCCCACTATATTGGTCACTATATTTTTAAATATATTATTATTATTAGACAGTGTTGGTCTTTGTAGACTGATCAGTAATAGTGTAGGGGTATTATTAATTAAATATGTTGTGGTAATTTGTGGTCGTGTTTTTGGTGGTATAATCAGGTCCTTATGTAATAGCGTTATTGGTAATGTTGGTCTTGGTATAGTGGGATTTGTTTGGTAGCAGCATGATGGTGAGATGTATGGGGAGGTATTTGCCCCTTGTATTATCTACATTATCTAATAGCATGTCCTGGTACATGGTCGTGGTCAGGGAGGTGGGCGAGGGGGGGGGGCCCATGCAAAAGTTTGCTTTGGGGCCCTAGCTTCTCTAGTTACGCCCCTGGCCACTACTATCACTGGAAGAAAATGAAAACAACACATCGAAACAGAAAAAAAACACTTTATTTAAATAAACACTCCCCGACACCCGCCCTCGTTATCCATTTTATCATAGAAATAGATGTAACGCTGTCCGACATATTCCACTGAATCCGTCGTAGTCCAAATGGGAACCTGTAAAAAAAAACAGCAACCCTACAAATGGGCATCACCAAGCTTTACTGGATGCCTGGTGTGGGGATATGACCCAGCTTTCCAGGATGCAGAATAGCCTATTCAGTGCACGAGAAAGCTGGCCGACATCCAAACAGCAGGCGTCCAGGAAAGCTGGGTGCCCGCTGTGGAGGATGAGTGTCACCCAGCTTTCCCAGCTGCTGAATAATCTAACAAATATATGGGAAAGCTGGGTGACATCCAAACAGCAGGTGTCCAGCGTCTAGGAAAGCTGAGTGGCACCCATCCCACACACCAGGCACTTAGCTTTCCTGGATGCCTGCTGTGGAGGGATATGCAAAAAAAGGTTTTGGACAGCACAGAAGTCCTTCAATATCCACCTTCTAAACACTCCAAATGCAACAGAGCACCCAAAATAGAGGAAGGCCCATTCCTCAAGGAAGTATTCATAGAAGATAGCAAACGGGCGTCAGCATAAGTGTTTCTTTATTCAGAATCCAGAGTACTACAGCAACGTTTCGACCCACACACGGGTCTTTGTCAAGCATAATACAGTGTCAAATACAAACATATTTAAATATAATGGGTGGTGTCAAAAAACGGTATAAACCAATAGTATTGTATAATTAATTAGAGTGACAGACGTAAGTATACTACTACCTAACACACCAATCATCATACCCACATAGTGACTGACTTAAGTAAATACCAATAGATTTCATGTTCATAAACTTTAAAACATACCGGACCAACGAGAGCATCGATCACATCTCCTAGGCGTCCTCCTCTTCCTAGTGCGCAAGACATAATTGGATCTTCGCGCATGCTCTGTCATACTAACCGGGCGGAAATAGATGTAACACGCATTGCGCGTGTCTAATGCCCATATCTCAACTGCGCATGCTCGATCTCCTCACCGACAGCACCCTACGTCATCACGCAGAATAGCTGTCAACCAAGAGGAGGAGAAATCCCTATATGTAAGCCCATGTCAAGCGCCTACCACTATATCTATAAATTTGTAATGGGGCACAGCTAAACAGCAGAAAGATTACAACCACTATAAGCGGTGTTTCCCAACCACGAGCTAACAGCTAAATGAATGGTCACCCTGCGTCCGGACCTAACAGGTCTCCCTTCGCAGGTGAATACCTAATATAGCAAGTCAATTGCTCAGGAATATGTATACAACCAACTGTAGTCACCCATAAAACACATTAGATAATAAAGGCTATAATGAAACAAAAAAATTACATAATGGTAAGGAACAAAATAAGGAGATTGATCCATGATCCCAGATGGTCCGTTCTACCTAAAATACATAAAACATAAAACAATATTTATTGTTAACCATTATAAAAACCATATATAATAACAAATTACACTAAATATATACCTATAAAGAAAACAGAAATTATGTCTTAGTAAGATTAAATTCAATATTCAGACCGAACGGATATAGAGATTTTAGCTCGAAAATCCACTTAAGTTCTTTCCTCCTCAGTATCTTTTCTCTATCACCCCCTCTTCTCAGGGGGGCAACATGGTCAATAACTCTAAATCTCAATTGTGAGATTGAGTGACCTTTCTCAACAAAATGTTTAGCCACAGGTAATTCTAACATACATCTTCGAATCGTGCTCTTATGTTTATTAATGCGTTCACGTATCTCCATTGTTGTCTCCCCAACGTAAATTAGACTACAGGGGCAAGTGATCATATATACTACATAAGATGAACGACAAGTATATCATCTTATGTAGTATATATGATCACTTGCCCCTGTAGTCTAATTTACGTTGGGGAGACAACAATGGAGATACGTGAACGCATTAATAAACATAAGAGCACGATTCGAAGATGTATGTTAGAATTACCTGTGGCTAAACATTTTGTTGAGAAAGGTCACTCAATCTCACAATTGAGATTTAGAGTTATTGACCATGTTGCCCCCCTGAGAAGAGGGGGGTGATAGAGAAAAGATACTGAGGAGGAAAGAACTTAAGTGGATTTTCGAGCTAAAATCTCTATATCCGTTTGGTTTGAATATTGAATTTAATCTTACTAAGACATAATTTCTGTTTTCTTTATAGTAGTATAATGTTGTACCGTGTTAGCCATAGAAAGTAGTAGAAGAGTGAAGAAATCAGGCGATACCTTTTAGAGGCTAACTGAGTATATTTGATGGTGAGCTTTCGAGAGAACTAGCTCCCTTCTTCAGACATGATGATATACAAGAAATTGAAAATTCACAGGCTTTTATACACACAAGACATGGACCTTCAAAGGATCTTAGAATTCTTAAACATAACAAAATGCAATATAAGCAAACAAGTCATTTACAACAGGTCAAACAATTAACTATCTGGAAACTTGTGAGGCATGACAGAGGGGTCAGTAAATCTGCCGTCTTATCTCACAGCCATCACGTGTAATTTGTGGCCATCACAGTTCACATATAGTTTGACATAAAACTAGCATGGATATTTAACCCATTTTGCAGAGTCTGAAATTTTTGCATTAATTTAAATTCCCATTCCTTTCTCTCCCTCTGCGTCTTAAAATGTCCCAAATGACTTGTTTGCTTATATTGCATTTTGTTATGTTTAAGAATTCTAAGATCCTTTGAAGGTCCATGTCTTGTGTGTATAAAAAGCCTGTGAATTTTCAATTTCTTGTATATCATCATGTCTGAAGAAGGGAGCTAGTTCTCTCGAAAGCTCACCATCAAATATACTCAGTTAGCCTCTAAAAGGTATCGCCTGATTTCTTCACTCTTCTACTGTTTTCTTTATAGGTATATATTTAGTGTAATTTGTTATTATATATGGTTTTTATAATGGTTAACAATAAATATTGTTTTATGTTTTATGTATTTTAGGTAGAACGGACCAATTGGGATCATGGATCAATCTCCTTCTTTTTGTTCCTTACCATTATGTAATTTTTTTGTTTCATAATAGCCTTTATTATCTAATGTGTTTTATGGGTGACTACAGTTGGTTGTATACATATTCCTGAGCAATTGACTTGCTACATTAGGTATTCACCTGCGAAGGGAGACCTGTTAGGTCCGGACGCAGGGTGACCATTCATTTAGCTGTTGGCTCGTGGTTGGGAAACACCGCTTATAGTGGTTGTAATCTTTCTGCTGTTTAGCTGTGCCCCATTACAAATTTATAGATATAGTGGTAGTCGCTTGAGATGGGCTTACATATGGGGATTTCTCCTCCTCTTGGCTGACAGCTACTCTGCGTGATGACGTAGGGTGCTGTCGGTGAGGAGATCGAGCATGCGTAGTTGAGATATGGGCATTAGACACGCGCAATGCGTGTTACATCTATTTCCGCCCGGTTAGTATGACAGAGCATGCGCGGAGATCTAATTATGTCTTGCGCATTAGGAAGAGGAGGACGCCCAGGAGATGTGATCGATGCTCTCGTTGGTCCGGTATGTTTTAAAGTTTATGAACATGAAATCTATTGGTATTTACTTAAGTCAGTCACTATGTGGGTATGATGATTGGTGTGTTAGGTGGTAGTATACTTACGTCTGTCACTCTAATTAATTATACAATACTATTGGTTTATACCGTTTTTTGACACCACCCATTATATTTAAATATGTTTGTATTTGACACTGTATTATGCTTGACAAAGACCCGTGTGTGGGTCGAAATGTTGCTGTAGTACTCTGGATTCTGAATAAAGAAACACTTATGCTGACGCCCGTTTGCTATCTGCTGTGGAGGGATGTCACCCAGCTTTCCCATATACTGGATAGATATTCAGCAGCTGGGAAAGCTGGGTGACATGGTTCACAACAGGCATCCTAAAAAGATGGGTGCCTGCTGTGGGGGATGGGTGCCACTCAGCTTTCCTGGGTGCTGGATAGCCCATCCAGCATGTGAGAAAGCTATGTAGGCCTTGGGGAGGGAAACAGTGTGTGTGTGTGGGGGGAGGGGGGGGGAGGAGGGGTGTGTTAGAAAGGGGTCAGGAAGAGAGAGAGGGGAGTTAAATGGGGGGTCAGATAAGAATGGAGATTCTGGGAGGGCGGGCCGCGTTGGGGAACAGGGAGGGAGGGTGGTCGAGTTTGGGGACAGGAATGGGGGATCCATTTGGAGGACAGGGGACTAGGTTCAGGGACAGGGAGGTAGGGGGCCGAGTTTGGGGACAGGAATGGTGGGGATCCATTTTGGAGGACAGGGGGACTAGGTTAAGGGACAGGGAGGGAGGGGGGGCCGTTTTGGGGGACAGGGAGGGAGAGACACTTACCTCCCTGCCGTGTCCTCCTGCTGCTGCCTCCGCCCCAGAGCCACAGTGATCAGGGGGTGGGGCCAGCCCCCTGCAGGCAGTGACGTCAGGGGAAAGCGTCTCTATGACTCTTCCCCTGCTCTCTGCACCGGCCGCATGTGAGGGAGAGAGACTCCCTGACAGGCGGCTGGTGGTTGTGGACACTGTTTGCGCGTCCCGGGGCTTCAGGGCACATGCCCTGGATCCCTGGGACATCCTCGAAAAATCAGGATACCTCCCGGCCTTCCTGGGACGGCGGGACAGGCATCCCAAATCAGGAATGTCCCACCCAAATCGGGAGGGTTGGGAGGTATGGCTATATAATAAACTTAAAGGAAATATCTCACTGACTCTTAATATCATTAATATCATTTTGTGAAAATCAGCTTGAGCACTGCCATGAGCTGAATAGTTAAAAGTGCAGATTCATTATATTCTTTATTTCTGATGGAGGCTTTGGTCCTGATTCTTTTTAGTCATGTAAAATGTCAGTTTGATGACAATATTTAACCAAGTCATTGTTTTGTATTCAGTCAGTTTAGAAGAAAATAGCAGACATACCCCGTTTTAGGGTTTTGCAGAGTTGCTGTAAGGATTTTTTAAATTCAAGAACAGCCAGATCCTTCTGAGAGCTGAGTGGAAATCATTGAGATGGCAAAGAGCTACTCTTTCATGTCTATCATGAAGTACCGCTAGCAATATTTTAAATCATTGCTATAGTTTGTTTAACAATTATACTATTCTGTCATATATGATAGTTTAATGTGAAACACATAAAAAAATAACTGATGTGTTCTGTCTTATCCCCCCCCTTAAAGGGGTTTTCCCACAAAGTAAATTTGACGTCAAAAGCTTGTGAATTAAATAATAAATATTTTCACCATTCATCATTATTAAAAATTCTGTAACATTTCTGTTTTAGCTTCTACCTTAGTGATACATAGTGGATATGACCAGTGTCGAGAGCTCCTTAGTCCTGACAGCACATGCTCAGACATCACCTCTACTCTCAGGCAGCTACTCTAATCACACAAACTCACTGCTGAGTGAATGTTCATTCTACTCTTGTGCTCTGTACTTCTTAGTAATTAGTTAAACAGTGCAACTAAAAGAAAAAATACCTCAATCAGGTATGTGCATTTAGACAAAACAAATCCACATCTGGTTGCTGTAGGGATTTGATTAACGTGTTTTTTATTGAAAACAGTTTTATAGATATAAAACAACTTCATACAGTGCCTATGAACCCATAAGTGAGATATTCAATAGAAATACAATTCAAGACGTCTCTGACATCGTTAATCTGTTATATAGTAAAACATGTATGTCGCTAAATTACAGCATTAATAAGTAGCACATAGTGAGGACATCCTGTATTTTAAATCCATATTAAAAACTATTAGAGGCAACAAAAATGCGCTTCAACTTGTTTTCATTTTTGAAGGTACAAGTGAGGGGGAACAAAGTACGTACACTACAAGACACGACACGAGGTGGGGTGGGAAGGGTATAGGAGTTTGTCATGGAACGAGCAGTATCTACATAGCAGGTGTCGATCAGTCTTGATTAAGGAGGATTCTCATAGATTTCAACTCAGAGGTTCCTTACAGCCACATAAGTATCCCATTGAGACCAGACCTCATAGAAGTAATCTACGGTGTTGTTCAACAAGGCGGTTAAATACTCCATATGACGTATGTCTTTTAATCTATGGACCAAGTCTTGGAAGGAGATTGGATCACACCTCTTCCAAAAGAGGGAGATCAAACATCTCCCTGCCGTCAGAACGTGTAAGATCATTTTTAATGTATGCTTTTTGATTGGGGTACTTGTAAGGGTTTTTAGGGGGAAAATGGGGGCCCAAAAAGGGGGTTTTAGGCCCTAATCCCGGGTAAGAAGTTTCTGATTTCCACAGGACTTGGATCCGGGGGCACCCCCCCAAAAGATGTGGAAGATGTGACCAGAGGCCATATGGCATCTCCAACATGTATTTGGGATTAGCGGATTCAGTTTATGTAGGAAAGAGGGGGTATGGTACCACATCAAAAGTATCTTATACTGATTTTCTCTATACGGGTTTACATCTCGATTTTTGAGCCCCCTCCCCCAAAATTATATGCCTTTCATTTTCAGTTATATCCCCTGGACAAAGCCCCCACTTCGCCAAAAACCATGTTACGGGGGTTAACCGGTTTGGAAAAGGGAGAAATTGCATATATAGCTAGTTTAACCCTTTGGGGCGAGCCATTTTGTCTACGAAAATTTCAAATTGTTTAGGTTGAGACACCCTGGTGACCCCAAACCCGGTTAGGAAGTGCATGATCTGCATAACGAGAACTACATCCCTCGGCAGGGAGTATCGGGCTTTAAATTATCGAACTCATAGTCGACCAAGGGGTGTTCCACCAAAATCCCGCCCTGAAAGGTTTATTTTTGGGAGGATCGTCATTTTTTATTGCAGAGATTCGTCCAAACCAGCAGGGGGGAGAATTCCACCTCTGCAGGGATGCACGAATTCCGCATATATTTTGGAAAATTTTTTGCCATACAGGGGGGAAAAGTTTTTTTGTCAATTTACTCCTAGAATTTTAAAGATGAGTTTCCCAAATTTTTAGTGATTAAAGGGTTGTAGGGAATTTACCCACCGTCCCAAAATTTATGGGAAGCTTCAGTTTTTCTAGTATTAATTTTATAAACCCGGGGATATCTTGAAAAAACCCAAGAGGGGGTGTGGTTTGGGAAGTAAAATGTAAAAATAAGCGTCAAGAGAATATCATCTGCGAACAGTGATAATTTGTACTCTAAAACCCTTTTAACACCACTCCCTTATGTCTGGATTGATTTGGGCTGAGGGAAAGGGGGCTCCCAAACAAATAGAATAATAATGGGGATAGGGGACATCCCTGCCTTTCCTTTGGGTTTCAGTTTCATTAAGGGGGAAGCCCGGGATAATTTTGGGGGGGGGGGGTTTTGGGTAATACAAATTTTTAAAATGCTTCTACAAAAGGACCTTTGAAGCCAAATCTACCTAGCTTTTCCTTCATATACGACCATTGAGGGGTTTTCCAAACGCCTTTTTTCAGCGTAAAGGGGGCTTAACATAGACCTGTAATCTAATTTATTAAGACACTATAAGGCCATTCCCCGGGGTCGCCCCTTGACGACAGAGGAAAAAACCCTACCGGTCTTTTGCACCCAGTCGGGGTCCATACTGCTAAGGGGGTTTCAGCTAAGATTTAGTAAATATTTTTAAGCCCGTTTTTTAGCAAGCAATCGGCCTAATATTAGCTGCTTCCATGGGTTTTTTTGGGTTTGGGTATGGGGGTGATGATGAAGTAAAAAAACCTCTGGAATGGGGGAACCATCTAGTATAGAAAAATTTTTATATTTTTGCAATTGGAAAGGGATCAAATGTGGTCGAATGTCTATAAAAAAAAATTTTTGTTAGGTTTTGGCCCAGGGCTTTCCCTTTTTTTCAGATTTTTCAGCACTCCCTCAAGCTCTCGGGGTTAATAGGAGCATTGAGGGCCCCCTCTAGTTTCCGAGGGAAAGGGGTGGGGAGGTTGCATTTAAAAAAACAATTTTTTAAAAAAACCTGTTCTCTGTCCCCTCGGGGAAGATGGCGGGGTTTCAGGGAATTGTTTTAGTTTGGGAAAATTTATACTTTAAAAATAATTGGGGCTACTTTCTCGGGTTTTCCATTTTTAATCTGTCCCTTTTCCCGTTTTTAAAGCGTGGGGGTTGAAACCCGGTTTGGGCGTCATCTCTGAGTTCCCTTTCCCAAAACAGTGAATGTCCCCAAATTCCCTTTTTCATAGAAATTTTGTCTAGAGAATACCGGGAGTTTTTTCTTTTTTCCCCCAACATCAAGGTCTTAGCTGGGATGGAGATCTAATACCCTTTCTCATTTTCCCTTTGGGTCGGGTTTAGCACCCAGAGATGATTTCCAACCTCGTTAATTAGTTTTGGCACCTTTGTGCCTGAATTTGGGGGCATTTTCACTTCAGCCTTGAGCCAATTGCGTTTTTTTTTTTTTAATTTGGGCCCCGGGAATTACGGCCTTGTGGGTTTTTCCCAAAAGAGAAAATGGGGACGAGACAACCCCACGTTAGTAGCAAAGTAGTCTTCTATTTGTTTCCCTAATTTTTTTCTCTGGTACTTTTTTTTTTAAATTTTAGACTCTCTTTTAATCCCAGGGGCCCATCTGCGGATGTCTTAAAAATTTCGGGGGGAAGGTCATTGAATGGGTGCGTGGCCCGAGCGGGAAATCCCGGCCAATTTCTGCTGTTTTAAAATTTGTCTGAGAAAAAGGAAAATTTCCCAAAAAAAGGCAATTAAATAAATTTGTGAATTTATGTTGGGTGTGAAAAGAAAGTAAAACGCGTTCTGTGGGGGGGAAAATTTTTTCCAAAAGTCAAATACCTTTAAATCCCCTTTGATCATTTTTTCAAAAATTCTCTGGAGAAAATTAGCCCTGGGCGGGGTCGGGGGGTGTTTTTCGTATGTGAAGTCTTTCCTTTTTTTCCGGAGAACGCCAGTTAAAAGTCCCCCCCCCAGGAGAACCATAGAAGAGGAGACCCCTTTTGGGGGCTTGAGAAGGACTGTTTCAGGAAAAACTTTTCTTGGATTGAAATTGGGGCATATATGTTAAAAATTTTGGTTTTAAAAGGGAAACCCAATACGAGCCCTGGGGAAATGTACCTGCCATTTAACAATTATGGAAATAGAGACTTTTAAACGGGAAAAAAAGTGGGAGGGAAAACATAAATTGCCACCCCACCTTTTTTTTTTTTTTTCCTGGGAAAACAAAATAAGAAAGAGGGGTTTTTTTTTTTTTTCAAAAAATTTAAAATTACCTAGTTTGGTTTTTAAAAGGGGTTTTTTTTTAAAAATAAATTTCACTTTACTGTTTTTTTGGCTCCGTGAATAGGGGTCTACGCTTTTGTACCGGGAATTGAGGCCTTTTTACCATTTATGGATTTAGTTTTTCATTGTAAAAATGTGATGGGGAAATTTTGCCAATTCTTCTGTCACCCCAAGACAATTAATAGAAATGTCCGGGTTTGGAAAAGGGATGACAAACAAAGTGAACCAAAGGGTCTTGTAAAAACCCCCCCAGATCGGTAGTAACCAAGGCCCAAAGGGTCTGGGCGGGGGAAGGGTTTGGGCCAAAAAGTTGGGGAAAACTTTTTTTTTGCACCAAGTATCTGGGAATACGTATCTTTCCCATTGTGCCCCTTTCCCCCCCGTGAGGGGACACTGTAAACCTGAAAAAAAACACCAACCGTGGGGCCTTTCCAGACCCAAAAAGTTAAAGCGGGGGGTAACCTATAACCCCCGCCCACTTTCCCCTTGGGGGCCGAAGTCACGGAGGGAGGGTGGGGAGAGGTAGGGGAAAGGAAAAGGGGGGGAAAAAGGGGGAAAAGGGGAAAAGGTTGGGGAAAAAGAGAAGGATATTCACTCCCCTTCCCCCCCCCCCAAAACAGGGCCCAGGTGCCCCCAAAAACCAAAGGAAAAAAAATTTTTTTCAAGGGGGGGTTATAAAGAAAAATTTTCAAAATAGGGTTTTGCAATAATCCTGGCTAAAAAATGTCACTTTGGAAAGGCATAATATAAAGGCAAAAAACCTATATGATTTTTTAAAAAAATATAAAAACAATACTAAGATCTTACTGTAGAGGAAAGACCCAGGGCCCCAAAAAACTTTAGAGTCCGATCTTTTCCCGGGAAACCCAAGGGAAAGTTTTCCCACATTCTGTGATAAAATTTTTTTGTTTTCAACCAATTTTGAAGGTAATAATCAGTGCCTCAGGGGAGAAGGGAGAGGTCCTGAACGCGTGGAGGATTTTTCCCCGCCCTCTTTGGGGGTTTTTAAAACCTTTTTTTTTTAAAAGCAGGAGGTGATTTCCAAACGGGGGGCAGTGCTGGGGGGGGGAGGGTTTTAAGTTCCCAATTTTGGGAAGTCGGGGTTGGAACTTCAGTAAGGAGCAGAAACGACGAAGGTCATCAAACGGGTTTCACATTGCAGATTTGCTGTTTTCCGGGGTGCAGTCGCATAAAGGGGAACCCCCATTTGTACTTGATGTTTTCCGCTTAAATTTCTTCCAGAAAGGGGTTTTAGACACCTTTTTTTTATAAAAAGGCCCCAGGACAGATCTTGGAAGTTTTGAATTTGAGCTCCCCTTTATCAATCATTCTTTGGGATCTAGCCGACTTCATTATGCGTTCCTTTAATTAAAAAGTCATGAAGGCAGCATTTTTCATTCTGGGTATATAGCGCTTTTTTTGGGTCAAGTGCACGATGACTCGATCAAATTTTATTCATGTGTGTTTGGCCTCCTAAGATTGAGTTTTAAAATGGAGGAGAGAATTGCTTGTAGGCCTCGGATTTTTAGGTTCAGGGGGCCCCTCCCCCTTAAAATTTTCTCCTTCTATTGTCTAAATTTCCAGGGGTTAGTTGCTCCCTAGGGATTTGTTTGCAGGGACATTGAGATTGTAATCCGGCAAGTGTCGGGGGCGTCGGGCCCCTTAAATTTCCATTCTCCCACAACAACCCTTTAAGGGCTGAAAGAACTCCAAATCTGTTTTCCACATCCCCCATCTCCGTATCAAGGATTTTAAAATCCTTTGGGGGAAAGTGGCGTAGGTATTCCCCGATACAGTGCGGGGGCGATTTTGCCCGGGGTTTTTTTGTAGCCTCCATTGGGACTCGAAAGGGAGGGCCCAAATCTGCCCTTAGTGGGTGGGAGCCAGCAGGGGGTTCTGCTCCATTTTTCTATTACAGGCTCTAACCAAGGAGGATTTTTGGGCCCCCCATTCTGGGTTCTTTCCTTTTTTTGGGGGTAGGTTTTTTGAAGAGTTGCTAGATCTACATGTCCCTTTGTAGTAGCGGACGGGTGTCCAGGACAGGACAGGGTTTTCCACTTGTGCCTTTTAGGCCTTTTACCCTTTTTCCCGCGTAGTTGGGGGGATAAAGGCCGGGGGGCTTTTTTTGTGTGTCCCGGGGTGACCCCCGGGGGTTTGGGGATGGCGTTCGGGGTTTTCCCCGGGGGAGTCATGCAGGCCTATGCTTCTTTTTGCTTTTCAAATTAAGCGACCCAGCTGCAGGTGTTTTTTTGACCCCAAAATTGGTCTTTTCCAGGTGTGGATGGGCTCGTTATTTAAAGCGCAGGGGGGTCCCCGGCAGCTTTTCTTGGGGCGGGGCCTCCTGGGTTGGGGGGCTCTGGGGGGTTGGGTTTACCAGACTGCCCGCTGCTGGAGCCTGCAGGGAAGATGGCCGCCGGTTCCACAGGGTTGGGGGCGTCCCCTGTTTTCCCTCCTAACCTGTGGGGCGGCTGGCAGGGTTTTTCTCCACGGGCCGCCTCCGGATGCTTCAGGGAAATCCTGCGCTGTTCCGGCTCCGCAACTTTGCTTCCTGCCGACCGCGTGGTTCCCCGAGGGATCTTTTTCTCAAGCCGCAGCCCGGTCAAAGGTCTGTCTCTGCCGAAACCCGCCTCCGAGTCAGCCCCGACTCTTTTCACAACAGCCGGGAGATCCAAGAAGGCCGTAGTTTTGCCCCCTAAACCCGCTGCACTTGACTAAAGTGAGTACCATTTTTGGGAAAGGCGGGTGATGCCCAAGCCTGTTGATTTCACATGATATGCAATTCAAAAAAATTCAAAAAACACTGAAGGTTAAAGCGGGGAAAACCCAGAAATGAAGCCTTCAGGGTAAAACCTCTTTAATTTTTCCCCCTTTAGAATGGAAGGGTTTTAAAAAGGGGCTGCCAAATTGTGGGGTAAATTTTTTTTGAAAAACCGTACTAATAAAAAAAGATGTCTTTTCACTTTCATCAGATATTGTTTTGTAAAATCGTGAAAAAAAATTTTTAAAAAGCTAAGAAAAATTTCATGTGTTTAAAGGTTTTTCGGGGAATGGATTAGCATACGGAAAAAAAAAAATTTTCCCTGACCCTAGGGGGGAGGTCAAAATTAATTTTCCTTGGTTCAATGAAACATTTTTCCCCTTTTCTCTTTTAATTATAAATCTCAGTTACTTTAAATAAAATTAAATATATTTTAAATGTTTTTTTTTAAATTTCTTTACTTTTCCCAAAACTTTTTACAACATTTTCATTGATTTATAAAACACACATATATGTTTCAAAATAAAAAAGTCTAAAAAAGTTACCAAAAACCACAATACAAAGAACAAAAAATTTAAATTACCACTTTAAAATTTTAATTTAAAAAACCTAAAACCCAAAAAGGGCAATTTTTCCAAAAAATTTACAATAAATAATACAATAAATAAATACAATAAATAATACCTCCACATCATAACCACAAATTACCACCCCCCTAATGATTAAAAGAAAAAAAATTTTACAAAGGGCCCCAAATTTTTCTCCCTTACAACATGACCATTGGGGGTAGAACCATAAATACGAACTCTGAAATCAAAAAAGGGCAAATACAGTGCAGTTAAATCCAAAGAAACAGGTGTCAAATAGGTGACACCTTCTAGACTACAATCATTCATTTTACCTATGCATCTGGGCCCCGGGACGGGCCATGTTTA
>JAODAL010076878.1:0-13469 GCA_025379985.1 Phyllomedusa bahiana | reverse complement strand
AGGGTTTAAAACAGGACATTGACTAACATGTTCAGACGCAGCATGACCCTCAAACCTCAGGACCCACAATTAAAAAATGCCAAAAAAAGGAGTCTTTGAACCCCCCCATTTTATTTAACTGGACATAGATTTCCATGTCCTGGACCGAGCATGCCCTTAAACTACATGCCCCCACAACAAAAAAATTCCCAAAAAAGGATTCTTTCAACCCCCCATTTTAGTTGAACGGGACATTGACTATACCTGTCCTGGACAGCACATTACCCTTAAACCTTCTGCCCCACAGATTAAAAGTGCCAAAAAGGGGAGTCTTTAAAACCACCATTTTAGTTGAACGGGACATTGACTATACCTTTCCGGACCACAGTATGACCATTAAACCTTCTGACCCACAATTAAAAAGGCTGGAAAAAGGGAGTTTTTCAAACACCATTTTACTTGAACGGACATTGACAAACCCTGTCTGGACCGCAGTATGCCCAATAAACCTGATGCCCCCCAATTTAAAAAAGTTCCGGGAAAAAAGAGTCTTTGAACCACCATTTTAGCGAATGGACATTGCTTTTTACCTTCCGGGACCGCGCATGACCCTCAAACCTGAAAAGACCCAAGAAAAAAAAGTGCCAGAAAAAATATATTTGAAAAAGTTTTTTTAGTGAAATGGACTTTACTTCCCCAAATCCTTAAAAGCACATGCCCAAAAAAACCCCACAGGTGCCCTTAGGGACCTCGCAAAAATTTCGCAATAAGAAAAAAACTATATTAAAAAAAAACTTGTTTTCCAAATACGGCTACTATAGTTATTGCTATTCTATGGTAAATTTGCCCAACGTGACATTAGAATGTAAAGCAAAAAAAACAGTTTCCCCCATAGTTCAATGAGGCCTGTCTAAAAATCCTGCTTCTACTGTAAAGTGGGTTGGGGGAAAAATTACTGATCAAGGCGGGTGGGGCTGGAAACGTGGATCATGCGGGTCAGCGGCAGGGCCGAACTTACGGGGGGGGTTTGGTGAGAGCAAAGGGTCGTCCGTACTATTAAAAAACGCGGTTCGCTAGCAGGGCCCAATTACAGTGGGTGCGGGGGAGAAGCCCGGGGTGGGGGTTCGTCATCTATTAACACCAGAACAGTAGCAGGGCCCGAGTTACAGTGGGGGGCGGTGAGAGCCCCCTGGCTCCTCATCCAAATTTAGCACGGGAAAAATTCCCTTATGACGCAGAACGAAAACATTTTTTGCTGAAACAAAGTGCGGAAGCGGGAAGGAGCTAAAACCTCCGCCTTCCTCTTTCACAATCAAGACCTGGGGACACCTGAGAAATTTTTTTCCGTTACGAGAGCGCTTTTCCCCCCCATATAGTGCGGGCCAATTGACTTCAGTTGGAAATCTGGTGGTTGACGCTCCTATTTCACCCAGGGCCCTTTTGCTTGACATTCTTTTTTCATTTTAAATTTTAAAGTTTGGAGGAAAATTTTCTCTGTTTCTTTTGGTGGGGAATGTGCTCCATACACCCTGTCCTTGAAAAAACCTACATCTGTTTAAGTCTTCTTAACCTCCCTTTTTACAATTCAGAGGAAAAAATTTTTTATCAGATTTTTTACAGCAATTTTTTTAGTAGTTTAATTCTAAAAACACATTGTTTAAAAAAATGGAATCCCACTCGCTTTGTTATCTTTTTTTTTATTGTGTTTTTAAAAGGGGAGTCTCACTGCAGGGATTGCTAGCTATTTTAAAGGGGCTTGCAAAAAACAAGTCAAAATTTTCAATATGTCCATTAAACATGTCCTACCCATTTGTTTTTGAAAACACCCTGCCCCATAAATTTCAAAAATCACCCTTGACCACGTTGACAATTTTGGGAAAGGGCAAATGTCTGTTAGAAAACACATTTTTTTTTTTAAATAGGCTTGTAGTAACTGTATTTCACAGCAAATGCCCCAAAAATTTAAAACAGACCCCTTTTGGCCCCTCTTGCAATTTTGGGGGAACCAATTCTGTTAGAAACACATTTTTTAAAATAGGACCTGTAGTATTAGCTGCATTTCACAGCAGCATGACCACAACATTATAAAAATGATTTAAAAAGCCACTGTTAAAAATTGTGAAGGAGGAAATGCCACTTAGAAGCCACATCTCTGTTCCAAAGGACCTTGATTATAACTGTATCTCACAGCACCATGACCCCAAAACCATTGACCGTGCGACAAATTTTAAAGATGAAGGGAGTAAATGGAATACATTTTTTTCAAGAAACCATGTGCATTTGGTGTCTTTTACAGTCTCCTCACCGCAAAACCAGCAAAATGACCTTTTTGGGAACTGAGAAAAAAAATTGCAGTAAGAAATTATCATTTTAAAATTTTTTTTTCAAGAGGACCATTTCTGTTTGAAGAGGAATGTGAAGTAGACTGGCAACTAATCGGTGACCTAGGCAATTGGGACCACAACATCATCAAAGATCCATTCCTGATTCATCTTGATGAAAGTCAAACGATCCACATTATCTGTGTAAAGCCAGATGCGTTTGTCTGTAATGACTCCTCCGGCTGTGCTGAAGGTCCGCTCAGATATGACGCTGGCTGCTGGGCAGGACAACACCTCTATGGCGTGACGAGCGAGTTCGGGCCATTTCATCCATTTTGGATAAACCCCGAAGTCGATTGGGGCCAGAACATATCCAAAAACATCGGGCGTTGAACGCAGATATTCGTTTCACCATGATCTTAAGCCGGTCTCTGTGTGTAGTATTGTGCCCTGCATTAAAATGCGTTGGTGAGGTGGTAAATGGGGAATCCCAGAGGTCCCCCATTGGGTTTCTGCCACAAGCTTGTGCTGCGCTGCTGCCGTTGGGTACTTGCCTTTATGCTGTCACGTTGTGCGTTTTGTTCCACCGTGAATTTGAAGAAGTGAATCAGATGAAAAACAGATGTCTCCAGTTGATCAATCAGAAAGGTTCCCCAATTCCGCATTTTACTCTTTTTTTGGGGTCGGTGGAAGAAAGTGGGTTTTTGTTTTGTCTGGGGACCCAAGGAGGATGGCCACAAAAAAAATTTTGCTCAGTTTGAGGGTTTTAATGCGGGTCATGTTGGGGAAATGGAGCCCCAAGCCCTCATGTGAGATGGAGCCTGATTTCCAAAGACTTTGGGTCGAAGGCCCTGCAAAATGATTTCTATCTTCCCCCTCACCTAAAACCATGCAAACCCCTTTTTTAAAGGGAGGGACATCGGTAACGTCGGGTCCGGAATACCTCATCCTCCCCCTCGCTTCCCCCGCCCCAGCTTCAAAACCAGCCCCGACTTGCCTCAGTGCTGTACCTGAGAGTGGGTGCTGCCCTTTTACTAGCCCTGGACCCCGAACAAGCTTAATGAAGACCCATAAATTGTGAAAAAGTTGGGCTTCTGGGTTCGCGGGAGAAAGTCTCTGTGTCCACTCGTGTCCCTCTCCTCCTCTTCGCTGGGTGACCCGCTGTTTCGAGTGTCCAACGTCATTCCAGAAAAATAAAAACACCATAATGATCAGTGACAAGGGCTTTTTCCCCCACTGACCATTTTTCTGGCTTCTTCAAAATGGAAGGATGGGGCAGAAACTCTTTCACCTGCCTCCCTCTCGGTGGTCAACACCCCGGGTCCCCACGTCTTTTGGGCTATGTGTCATTTATGCGGAATGGTTGCGCTGTGCCACAATCCTGGAGCGTTTTTGGGGTGGAAAATTCCCGGTGTTGCCACAACAACAAAGAGACGGTTCGGGGAGGCGAGCTGACACTGCAAAGCAGCCAGGAGGATGAAGAGGGTGCGAAAAGGCGGGGAAGTGTGAGCTCAGACCCCGAGCCTTTCCCCAGAGGCAGTCCAGCCCGGGGAGCGCATTTAAAAAATTGGACGACGAGGTTTATGACGTGTGCCAGAAGGGATGTGCTCCACCTACCGATTTAGGGCGGTAGGAGATTTCGACCATTATCGCACACCACCTTGCCTGGCACAAGGTTTTTGTCACCCAGCCAGCGCTCGGTCTCATTGCGAAGAGCTGTCCACAGCTCCTGATCTGTGTGTTGACTGTCTCCAAGACAGATAAATTTGAACACGGCCTTTATTCTCTGGGCACGAGATGCCACGAGAGGACCTTGGGGGAAAGAACCTTGCACCATCCCGCGGTTTTGAAGAGCGTGCGCTAAGCCTGAGAGCCACCGTTACCACCAGAGACATCCACCTAGCTCACAGAATTGTTTCTATAGAATACCTCTGAAATGCGGTCTGGTGGAAGAACCGTAAGACAAAATCAACAGTGTTCTTCCTTCAGTCCCAGGGATTTACGACTGCCCAGTAGGACTAGGAATTGATAGTTTTCAACAAACTATCATACAAGTGCACTATCTGCGCCAAACTGAGATTCACCGAGCACAATAAAACTATTCAAAAGTTACACGAATGAGAAATTGCATTTTTTTGAAGCAATGACACATGAGAACAGTTACTAGAACATTTCTGTATCCTAATTTAAGAACAAGGTGGCTCTTTGAACAAAACTGGGCTGCACTAAAGTGAAATACAGCTATTTAAAAGTTATATGGATAGGAAAAGGTGGTTTTTGCACCAGTGAAATACACCAGCAGTTACTAGAAAATTTCTGTATCTTAATTTAAATACAAGGTGGCTCTTTGAACAAAACTGGTCTGCACCAAAGTGAAAAACAGCTATTTAAAAGTTATACGGATAAGAAAAGGTGGTTTTTGCACCAATGAAATACACCAGCAGTTACTAGAACAATTCTGTATCCTAATGTAAGTACAAGGTGGCTCTTTGAACAAAACTCGGCTGCACTAAAGTGAAATACAGCTATTTAAAAGTTATACAGATAAGAAAATGTGGTTTTTGCACCAATGAAATACACCAGCAGTTACTAGCAAAACTTCTGTATCCTAATTTAAGTACAAGGTGGCTCTTTGAACAAAACTGGGCAGCAACAAATTGAAAAACAGCTATTTAAAAGTTATACGGATAAGAAAAGGTGGTTTTTGTATCAATGAAATACCCCAGCAGTTACTAGAAAATTTCTGTATCCTATTGTAACTACAAGGTGGCTCTTTGAACAAAACTGGTCTGCACCAAAGTGAAAAACAGCTATTTAAAAGTTATACGGATAAGAAAAGGTGGTTTTTGCACCAATGAAATACACCAGCAGTTACTAGAAAATTTCTGTATCCTAATATAAGTATAAGGTGGCTCTTTGAACAAAACTGGGCTGCAACAAATTGAAAAACAGCTATTTAAAAGTTATACGGATAAGAAAAGGTGGTTTTTGTATCAATGAAATACCCCAGCAGTTACTAGAAAATTTCTGTATCCTATTGTAACTACAAGGTGGCTCTTTGATAAAAACTGGGAGGCACCAAAGTGAAAAACAGCTATTTAAAAGTTATACAAATAAGAAAAGGTGGTCTTTGCACCAATGAAATACACCAGCAGTTACCAGAAAATTTCTGTATCCTAATTTAAGTACAAGGTGGCTCTTTGAACAAAACTAGGCTGCACCAAAGTGAAATACAGCTATTTAAAAGTTTTACGGATAAGAAAAGGTGTTTTTTGCACCAATGAAATACACCAACAGTTACCAGAAAATTGCTGTATCCAAATTTAAGTACAAGGTGGCTCTTTGAAAAAAAACACGGGGTTGCACTAAAGTGAAATACAGCTATTTAAAGTTATACGGATAAGAAAAGTTGAGTTTTGCACCAATGAAATACACCTGCAGTTACTGGAAAATTTCTGTATCCTAATTTAAGTACAATGCGGCTCTTTGAACAAAACTGGGATGCACAAAATAAAAGGTACAATTTCACCTCAGGTGCGAGGAGTGCTGGCCAAAATGTTTTAAACAAAATGCCATTTCATTGCAGGTTCAAAGCAGAGTCTGGGCTGCACAATATACAGCCTCATTTCCAAAGCCAGCCTGTCTGTCTGTCCACCCCCCCCCCCAGCTGTACAGCGCTAGATGCTTCTTTAAAAGTCTCTGTCTTACTAAGAACTGAAATTCTCTAATCTACCTATATTCACTATGTTCACTGCTAAAAGCATAGTTGTCTGTAGGAATACAGAGAAGAACTGTGTCTCTGAGCTGAGCTGTATTGAGAGAGACGTAGCACATGTCTTGCTCTAGTAAGAGACACTGAAACACTGATATTGAACAGGAAACGCTGTTCTATGCAAAACGAGGTCATTTGATTTTTCCAGCCAATGACAACCATACACATCACAGTCATGACGTAGCACACCCAGCTCACCCTGCTCTATGCTCTAAGCTGATTTGCTGGCCGCCAAAATGACAGGAAGGGCCGATAATGGCACGATATTTATAGATTATCTGCAGATTGTCACCTAAAATATCGCGTGATCGGAAATTTCCGATCAACCTAAAAATCGTGCCGATTTCAACTTTGTCGATTATGATCGCTCATCTCTACTAAAGATGTTTCACATGTAGAGAAGTGCTTTTAGCAGATTTCTATCTCAATCTATTCAGTTATGTTTGACCCTTGGATACTCTGTAGGTCAGTTCTGACCATACTTCCCTATTTGCCTCAACTTCTTTTCGTTGCTATAGTTGCTTTAATTGTTTATTTCCGTTTCACTCTTGTTGGTACTCAACCATCGAGGCTTTGGAATCTTCATTCCAATCATATGACCAAAGTAGATCACTTCCTCTCTTGTGATCTTGCCTTCTAGGGAAAATTATTTATTTATACAATTATACAACATCTTTCTTGGTGATACTCACTATCTGTGGGATCTGTAGAAGTCTTGTCCTGCACCACAGCTCAAAAGCACTGATTATTCTTCTGTCTGGCTTCATGAGCATCGATGTCTCGCAGCCATATATTGCCAATGGAAACAGAATGCCAGTGATCAGTCTTTATTTGTTGATGACTACAACATCTGTGTACCTACAACTTTGGTAATACTCACAATGGCTGCATGTCGCAATGCTAATTGCAGTTTAAGACAAAGTATTTTACCCCATATATGTTTGACAAATATATGAAGACACGTATGAGGACATATATAAAAACAAATATGTCCAGCTACAAACTGTGTATTTTAATGGTGCCTGGACTCTTATTAAATTTCAGTACATAAATTGTATTATTTTAATTTATAATCATTCCAAGTCCTGCTTTAGAGAAGCGTTTATTCAGCCTGATTCTGCTGCCATCATGAATTACAATGTAGTGTTTACATTAAACTTAAATTTATGTAACCCAAAGCTAGTCAGGGTGCCTCATTGCCACTGCTGTGTTTTGGATCTGTATTGTGCAGATCTATGATAAAGGGCTTGCTAGGAATCCATACCACTAGACTACATCTCTGTGAGCTCCCCTTTCTTTTATAAAGATCAGAGTATTAAGACAGCTGTAGATATGTCACCATTAGAGATGGGCGAATTGATTCTAACGAAGTGGAATTTGTTTAGAATTTCAGGAAAACTTTGATTCTGAAAAGTCAAGTTTGGGGGATTCCGGGAATGAAGCGTGTTTTTGATTGATAAAATGGTGCGAGCACATGGCGTTACATGGGGGAAAGAAGTCTGGAGGAAAAAAGCGTCCTACATGACATGTGCAAGATGAAGCCAATCAAGACCGGGGATTCTTTGAGTCCTGCACTAAAAAATCCCCGGCGTGACGCGGCAGCTCAACTCCTCTCACTGTGTGTTGGGAAGGTGCGCCCCCTGTGCTTATGATATCTCATATAAAAACCACTTTTTTTAAAAGCGATTTTTTGGGGTGTCAAGCTTGTCTCAAGACTGCTTCTCTTCGTTCTAATTTTGATTTTTTGGGGTATTTGGGAAATGAAATCCATGTGCGTCCCAAATTTAGCTGCATATACATTTTATGCTATCTGCTCGTTCTTTACAATTGAATATCCAAGGTTTTTCTAAGCCCGTTCTGTTTTTATTCATAAAAGAAACGCTTTTTTTTCAATCCAAATACCCCCTTAATTTTTTGGTTGCTTATTTTTTTGCGCAATTTTAGATCCGGGATTAAATTTAACGTTGTTTTGCTGTTTTGGTCACTAGAAAAAAGTTCTTTTTCAAAGGGAAAGAAGAAATTTTTGCCTGTAGCATAATCATAACCCAAGGTTAATTATAATTTTTTTCGTTGATGTGTTTTCCCTAAAAACAGCCGTTTTAACACGCTACAAACGGTAATTGTTGGAACAATTTTTTGGCAATTTCTCCCCAAGGGGCTAAATTTTTTGAGTTTTACTTAGTAAAAGAAAGTTCTTTTTCCAGCAAAGAAGAAATTTTGCCTGTAGCAAATTTATAACCGAAGGTTAAAAACAAGTTTTTTTTGTTGGTTTCCGTAAATACACACCGTTTTTAACAGCTACAAAACGGTAATTTTTCACACATTTCTTTTGCGCAATTTACATCCAAGGGTTTTAAATAAGTTTTTTTTCTGCAGTTGTTTCAGAACAAAAATTTTTCCACCCAAAAAAGAAATTCTGTAGCTAATTTATATCCGAAGGTTTAATTTAAACCTGTTTGTGCTTTTAATTTAATTTATATTTTTGAACAGACCCCGTATGTCAGAAAAAGGGTTAAGGCCTTTTACTGTGAGTGGGGAGTGGGACAAAAATTTTCTGGAGCAGGCAAGGTCACAGCACACAAAAGGGCATCGGAGGGGTCTTCGGTGAGGCCAGAACTGCCGGTGTCATCTGCGGCTTGTTTGTTCAGAAAACCCCAAAGGTTCTTGATGGTTGACTGGTTTTTCCCCCTTTTCCTCCCCCGATGACATCTGACAATCCCCCCAAGGCGTGGGAAATCAGACACAAACCCCTTTGTTGGCTGGCCCGGAGGGGTCAGCGGGCCCCCACCTGCCCCAACCCGCCACTGTCCCCCGGTTCCCTCAGCCAGAGATTACATGTGGTCTGGGCTCAGCGCCACTTACGTGAGGATGAACAATTTGAGGAGGGCAGTCCAGCTACTTGGCAGCGAAGAAAGGGGGCCAATATCCCCTGTTTCTTGCTTTTTTTGATGTGGAGAGTGGCAGGGAGGTTTTTTTGAGCCGTAAGCCTCTCATACCAAGCCCGTTGAGGGGACAGCAGTGAAAATAAACCCCCTATGAAAAAAAAATGGCAAATTGATTCTAAGAAGGGGAAATTTCGTTTGAATTTCAGAAAAACTTTGGTTCTGAACGAAGTCAGTTTGGAGTACTTCGCGTGAACGAAGCGTGTTTTTGATTGATAAAATGGTGCGAGATAGGGCGTTACATGGGGCAAAGAACTATGGGAGGAAGAAAGGTAGTTTACATGACATGTGCTGAGATGAAGCCAATCAGAGACCGGTGGGATTCGTGACGTCACGACTTATAAGCCCGGGGGCGCGACGCTGGGAGTCAAAAATCTCACTGTAGAGTGGAAGGTGCTGGAGGGGTGCTTATGAAAACCCCTTTCAAAAAAACCCTTTTTATATACGATTTTTGGGGGGGGTCACAGTTTTTCTCAGAGACTGTTCTTTTACATTCTAAATTCTGATTTTGGGGGTATTTAAACTGAAGTCCATGTGCGTCCAAAGCAGGTGCATATACATTTTAATGTATTGCTCACAGCACATTGAATATCCAAGGGTTATAACCTTTCCTGTTGTATTCATTTAAAGAACAGCTTTTTTTACAACCCAAAAACCCAATTCATTTTTGGTTTTGTCAATTTTTTGCGCAATTTACACCCAGGGTTTAATTAAGCGTTGTTTGCTGTTGTGGTCACTAAAAAAACTTTCTTTTTCCCCCGAAAAAAAAGACATTTTACCGTACATAATTCAAAACCAAGGTTAATTAATTACAAGTTTTTCTGTTGTTTTACCAAAAAATACACCCATTTTAAAACATCAAAGCTGTAATTGTTGGCAGCATATTTTTTTTACGCAATTTACATCCGTGGTTAATTGGGGGGTTGTTCTGCTTTTGTGGTCACAAAAAGAAAAGTTCTTTTTCACCGCCAAAAAAAAGAAATTTTCCTGTGCAAAATTCAAACCAAAGGTTAATTACAAGTTTTTTGTTTTGTGTACCGAAAAATACACGCCATTTTAACATGCTAAAAAGCTGGTAATTTTTGGCAGCACTTTCTTTTGGAAATTTACCCAAGGGTTAAAAAGTTTTTTTCTGCAGTTTTACTTGTAAAAGAAACTTCTTTTTCACCGCCAAAGAAGAAATTTTGCCTGTACATAATTCATATCCGAAGGGTAATTAAGCCCTTGCTTGTAATATATTTATATATATATAGTATAGATATTACACAGTGTTTTTTAAATGGCACATACAAGTACGAATTTTTCCTCGCCATTTGTGAAGGCGCAACTTTATAGCCAAGGGTTCCCCAAGCTTGGTTACTGGGTTCATTTGGAGTCAAATTCAGGGTGTGTATTTATAATATGCAGATATCTTCATCAAACAGTTCTGTACATTTAGAACAAACAGTATTTCAGACAGAGAGGTGGCAGGCTCTTCTCTGCGAGTAGCAGTGAGCACAGACATTCCTGTAGCAGCCCAGTCACAGAACAGCAAGGGGACTCGCTAGCAGGGGTCACTCGGAGGCCACAACTGCCGCTGTCATCTAGCGGCATGGTGATCAGCAACCCAAGGTTCTTAATTGGTTGACTAGGTCATCCACTTTCTCCCAGATGACATCTGACAACCCCAGCCAAGAGTCGATGGGATCAACAGACACAACCCTTAGTTGGCATGGCCCGGGAGCGGGTCACGGCCCACACCTGTCCTCAACCCGCCTATGCTCCCATCCGGTTCCCTCAGCCAAGATCTACTATGTGGTCGGGCTCAGCGCCACCTATATAGCGAGGATGAACAATTTGAGAGGGCAGTCAGTCAGCTACTTGGCAGCGAAGAAATGGGCCCAATAACCCCGCTTCTTGCAGTAGGCGGCAAAGTAAAGATGTGGAGAGTGGCATTGGATGACATGTTGTGAGGGGTCTGCCACTGCATACCAACTGGTGAAGAGACAGCAGTGACGATTAGTGATGAGCGATTACATTTGACTATCGTCATTGGGTCGATATCCATTTCGGCAATTATCAAGAGATATCCCGATAGTCGATAAAAGATTATCGCCGATTACCATTAAAGCTATGGGAGAGGAACAAACACCTTCATTTTACACCCAAACAGGCTGGAGAACTGGAATTAACATACACAACAGTCAAATGAATACCTTCTCCATCATAGTCAACACACTTAGGCTACAAAAGCCCAGAAAAAAAGTCATACACTATTCACTATCCCTTTCTTGCACACAGCCTGACCCTTAAACCTCATGACCCACAATAAAAAGTTCCAGAAGGCAGTATGATTTGAACCATCATTTTACTTGAACTGGACATTGACTATCCCTGTCCTGGAACGCAATATGATACCTTAAACCTATCTGACCCCCAGATTAAAAAGTGCTGGGAAAAGGAGTGTTTCAACCACCATTTTAGTTGAACTGGACATTGACTATGCCTGTCCTGGACCGCAGTATCGACCATTAAACCTGTCTGACCCACAGATTAAAAAAGTCTGGGAAAAGGAGTCTTTCAACCACCATTTTTAGTTGAACTGACATTGACTATGCCGTGTCCTGGCCACAGCATGAGCCCCAAACCTGCATGACCCCCAATTTCAAAAGTGCCAGGAAAAGGAAGTCTTTGAACACCATTTTAGTTGAACTGGACCATTGACTAAACCTGTCCTGTGCCACAGCATGACCCCTAAAACCTGTTTTGACCCAAGAAATCACAAAGTGGGTTTCCCCCCCAACCCCCCCCCCTCTCTATGCTATATTGTACAGTGGACTTGTCGTTTTTAGTATATTTTTTGGTAACTGACATTTGTTTACAGAATTTATTTAGGGTGAGTTTTATTTATAGTTTTTACATTATTATCATTTTGCTTTTTTTTCAGTGTGATAACATACAACATTACACCCCTCCCTTCCGTTTTTTAAAGGTATTTTTTAAACGTGTAGATGTGTTTAATTCGTCCGCCACCCATAGCAATAAATAAAAAATGTCGCTAATCATCCCAAAACACTTCGTTAGTTGAGAAGACAATTTCCCCTCCTGGCTTTGAAGGGATTCACCCAATAAATTTTCAAAGGGTTTAAATTTTTCCTCCAAATCCCTTCAGTGATTGGGGCAGATCCCCTGGGTCAATGATGGCCCCCATAGTGATCCAGCCCCAGAAAATTTTAAGCCTCAAATTGTGAAATTTTGTCCCACCCCTGGGCCCTTTTTGACATACTTAACCTCACAAAAAATCACCTTTTTCAAAATTGATTTTTTAGAGAAATTTGAAGCTCTCCTGATTGCCCTAAGGTGAGCTGTGCCTCAGCCTCTGTTAACAGGAGGGCCCCTGCCAGGGCCCAATTTTCAGTGGGTGCGGTAGGCCCAGGCTGGGTCGTATCTTTAAAACGGGGGTTAAATTTTTTAAAAATGGGCCTCATTTTGGAAACCCTTTCGCAACGAAAACAGTCGGTGAACGAAATGGGAGTGTGAGGGAGACTCCAGCTTCCTAGTACACAATCAAGGGGGGTTCCCCCCGTTGGGGGGACCAATTGGCTTCACTTTGGGAAAAATGGTGGTTAACCCCCCTGTTCACCCCGGGGGCCTTTTTTTGGGATTCTTTTTTTTTTTATAAGTGGGGGGAAAATTGTCTCTGTTCTTTTGTTCTGTCCTGTATATCCAGCCCCTGAAAACCTACATCTGGTAAGTCTTCCTTTTACCTCCCCGTAAATTCAGAGGAATTTTTTTACCCCTTTTTTGTACTTTCAATTTTTTTGAGTTTAATTCGAAAAACAATTTTAAAATAGATGGAATCCCCCTGTCTTTTTTTCTCTTTTTTAATTTTATTAAAAAGGGTTGTTCAATACAGGGGTTGCTCTATTTAAAGATCTTTCAAAAAAAAATCATTTTGCAATATGTGTCCCTTAACGTGTCTACTATTCCCGTTTTTGACAGCACACACCTTAGACTCTTGACAATTGTGAAGAAAAATGTCTTTAAAACCCATTTTTTACATGGACCTGTAGTCTAGTGCTTTTAAGCAAAATGCCCCCAAAAAATTAAAAAATGACCCATAGCCATTTTGACAATTGTGAAGAACAAAAGTCGTTAGAAACAAATTTTTTTTATAAAAGGCCTGTAGTATGCTCTGTCAAGCAAAATGCCCCAAAAATTCAAAAAATGACCTTTGGCCCCTTTTGACAATTGGAAAAAAAATGTCTGTTGAAACAAATTTTTTTTTTAAAAAAGGAAAAGTGTTAGCGATGTACAGCAAAATGCCCCCAAAAAATTTAAAAAATGAAAGGCCACTTTTGACAATTGTGAAGAACAAAAGTTGTTTTGAAAAAAAATTTTTTTAAATAAAGGCCCGTGTTTTTGTTTTCCCCCCAAAAAAAAAAACCCCCCAAAAAAAAACCACAAACCCCCCCC
>JAODAL010076877.1:0-13470 GCA_025379985.1 Phyllomedusa bahiana | reverse complement strand
CCTTTTTTTAGTTTTTTTTCCCCCCTTCCTTCCTGGACCCGGGGAACTTTTTTTTTTTTTCCATTGAAGTAACTGGATAAGCACTTTGCAGGAAACAAAGCACTTTTAAGGCGACCGGTCCCATTAGGGCTGCGCCATTTTTTGGGGTGTATTTTGCACCAAAAAACTATTGACGCCCTGTTCTCTTCTATCAATAACTTCGTCCCATCAAAATAGACCTTTATACCCAACACGACACATCTCAATGTGCATAAAGTAGTTGCATCAAATATGCCAGCAGTGATACGCTATGCGCCTACAATACCCTGTTTCCCCCCCAAAATAAGACCTAGTGTTTTTTTTTTATGCAATTCAGAGTTTGTCTGCTTCTTGCTGATGTTTGAATAAATCTCTACACTAATTAAAAAAGGTTGATTTTTTGTTCAGCAATAAATTGAAATTTTTGTTCATAAAATAAGAAAAAAAAAGACATCCCCCTAAAAGTAAGTTTTTACCCCTCGTCCTTAGGACAAAAATTAATAAAACCCCGGCTTTTTTTCCGGGGAAACGGGGGTTGCTATGCACCTAGAAAAGGGCCATCTTTTTAATCTGCAAGTAGAGCAACCCAATTTTACGGTTCATTCATAAGCGTTTAAAACATCTTTGGGGCACGTCCGAAAATTGGTGCACTTAATCAGTGTAAAAAAACGATAAAATTCAAAAATTTGTGCCTTGTCCCCCTTGAAAGAAATTAAAGGGTGTTCACAAGGTCGCTGTTTTTATTTTTAAAGATTTTACAAAAAACCCAAGTCATTTTTGCAATATGTTCCTTTAAAGTTCCCCTATCCTGTTTCCCTCTTTAGGGGGCTGCATAGCTCCCCGGATCGCATAGCACAGACCTGCTGTGATCTTCCATACTTGCCAGCCTGGTTGCTATAGCTACAGACCTGTGGATTTTCCCGATAGGCCCCAGCGCGGTCACTATAGCTACAGAAGTTCAATCTTACTGATAGGTGGCCAGCGTGGTTGCTAAAGCTACAGACCTGTTTGATCTCCCTATGTCTGCCAGCACTGTTGCTATAGCACAGCCCTTTGTGACTCTCCTGAAGGGCCCCTGTTAAAACCCTCCAATAGGCTGCCACGCGGTCACTATAGCTACAACCTTTCATCTCTCCTGATAGGCTGCCACAGGGTCCTTTTGCACAGACCTTTTTCTCTCCTGATAGGCGCCAGCCTGGTCGCTAAAAGCCATACCTGTGTATCTCTCCTGAAAGGCTGACAGCCTGGTTGCAAAGCTACAGACCTTGTGATCTCCCTAAAGGCTACAGCACTGGGGTTTTGCTATAGCACAGACCTGGTTCTACTTCAGCCAAGTAAAGCCAGTAAACACGCCCCTGAATTCAAAAAAAAACCAAAAAAACAACGAACAATGTGTGAGACAACCCCTTTAAATGCCCAAAAAGGGTGCATTGCACAATTGCAGGCGTTTATCATTGCTAGTGTATGTAATCCCTATTGAGGGCGCATGGGCTTACAGAGGGCTTTGGTTTATAGGCGCACAGCGTATCATCCTACTATACTTAAGGTGCCAATTTAGGCGTTGCATTTGTGGTCCCCGGGTCTATTTTTGGTATATTACATTCATTTATATCAAGAATAGGCGTTGAGAATTGTTGGGCAAAATACACCAAAACAAAGCGCATTGTATTGGGACAGCGCCCTTTAACGGGGTTTTCTCACTTCATCGATTCATTGCCCTCGTCCTGTTTTCTTGGTTTCACTTTTTAATTCAGGGGCGTGTTTATGGCTTCCACTAGACTGCAATGAAGCCAGGTCGGACTATAGCAACCAACGCTGGCAGCCATCAGGAGAAAATTGAACAGGTTGTAGCTATAGCGATCCAGTGCTGAAGCCTACCAGAAGGGTCACACAGGTCTTTACAAAGCAACCAGCACTGGCAGCCTATCAGGAAGATCAAAACAGGGCTTAGCTATACAACCAGTGCTGGCAGCCTATCCAAGAGATCACACAGGCTTAGTATAGCACCAGCGTTGGGAGCCTATCAGGAGAGATCACACAGGGCTGTACTATAGCAAACCAGTGCTGGAACCTATCAGGAAATCACACGGTCTTACATAGCAACCAGCACTAACACCTATTGGGAAGTAATGAAAAGGTCCCGAGCTTTTCGACCATCCTGGAAGCCATCAGGGAGAAATTGTAAGGTCTGTAGCTATACAACCAGTGCTGGCAGCCCCTTTAGAAGATCAAACAGGTCGTAGCTATAGCGACCTGAGAAACGATGCAACCCCCAACAAAAGGGGGTTCTAGGGAATAGGTAGGGCACTGTTAATGGACACTATTGCAAATGACTTTTTTTGCAAGATCTTTAACATAAAAACACAGCGCCTCTGGAGTGGACAACCCCTTTAATGCGCCTTTAAAACTGGCATGGGGGCACCTCTTTTCTGATTTGTTTTCCCCTAAACCCCCCCTATCGTTGCCCTGACAAAGAACCCCGCTAGGTTTTTTTTTTTCCAAATCCCTAATCGTTTTAAATTTTTTTTCCACCATAACTACTTAGGGTTGTTTTTTTAGGGCAAGTTGTAATTTTTTTTTATTGGGCCAAAATTTAATTCACCCCTGAAAGTATGGAAGCAAAAAAAAAATATTTTTAGGGTACAACTGGAAAAAAGAAACACAATATGCAATTTTTTATAAATTTTCATTTTTTTGTAAATTTTGTACATTTTTTTTTTTTTTGGGGGGTGGGGTTTTATCAGATTTTTTTTGTGAAATGAATGAGAAATTTTCTGTAACCTGTGGGGCGGTACAATTTCCCGCATACCAAACTTACATAGTTCTTGTTTTGCTACTTTTAAAAAAAAAAAACTTTTTTTTATATAAAAAAAAATTATTTCCATTGCTGTTTTTGAAAACCAACAACTTTTTTTATTTTTCTATTTTCTATTCGTCTAAGTACTTGTCTTTTGTTTTGCTTTTTTTGGGCAGGAAAAAAAAAAAATGCACTTTTTAACCCCGTAGTGTCTGACCCAGTTTCAGTTTTTTTTCCCCAGAGCCATAACTGTTACATTTTTTTTGTCACCATTGCCATATTAGGGCTTGTTTTTTGCAGGATGAGTTTTATTTTTTATTTGTGCAGTTTAATGCACCAATGAATATATTGGAGAGCAAAAACAAAAATCTTTTGTCCTTCGTAAGGTAGAACTGTAAAAAAAAATATATTGTGGAATTTTTTTGAGGGGAAGAAGGGTTTATACAGAGTTGATTGAGCAAAAATAAATGAGTTATCCACATTCTGCCGATCAGTCTGATTCCGGCGATACCAAACTTACACAGTTGTTGTTGTGTTTTACTAATGTTAAAAAATAAAAAATTATTTCCATTGCTGCTTTCTGAAACCAATAAGTTTTTTTTTAATTTTTGCATTGACATAGCTGTATGGGGGCTTGTTTTTTTCAGGAAACAATACATTTTTTAACCCCTTAGTGGCTGACCCATTTTCAGTTTTTAGTTTCCTTTTTTTTTTCCCCAAGAGCCATTACTTTTTTTTTTTTAAAACTGTTTTATGGCCATATTAGGGCTTGTTTTTTGTGGGACGAATTGTACAATGCACAATTTAATGTATTGGAGAGCAGAGAAATTCATCCTTTGTAGGGTAGTACTAGAATAAAACACATACAAAAAATGGGACATTACTTAGTCAAAAAACACTGCAATTTTTTGGGCCATATTCACAGCTCAATGGCTGGACTAGACTGAACCCAGTAGCAGACAGCTCTTGACTATATGCTACCTGGGAAAAATTAACAGGTGCAGCTCACATACTCCACTGCTAGGGGAACAATTAGATGATAAAAAAAACTGCACATTGAATTAATACCTGTTCTTACCAGTATGCAGAAAAGCCACAGTATAATACATGGGGAGACTGCACAAGTGCAAAAATACTAATAATACAACCACTCACAGCCTCCTATGTATGAGAGGGGTGGTTGCTAGTACTAGAAAAAAAACAAAAAACAACTGTGCAACTTTTTTTTTTCTTTGGAGGAGGAGGAGGGTTACAGAGTCGATTAAACAAAATGCATGAGAAATTATCTGATACAATTCCGATACCAAATTTGCATATTTTTTTTTGTTACGTTTTACTACTTTTATCAAATAAAAAAATTCTTAAAAAAGAAAAATAGTTTCCATCGCTGTTTTCTGAAACCAATAACTGGAAATGAAGCACTTTTTTATATCACTATTAAATGCACCATATTATTTGGGAATATTTCTCTCCCCAACCTTGGATAAATGTAATGGACATTTTTTTTTGCAGCCGTACGATGTAGAGTGGAATGGAAAAAAAATCTTTGCAGGTTTTGGGAGCTTTGTTTTTATGGTGTTGGTTGTATTTAGGAAAACTTACCTGTTAACTTACATACAGTGATATCAAACCTCTTTAGTTTTTGTTATGTTTCACTACTTTCAAAAACATCACTTTTTTCCAATTAGATTTGTTTGGTGTCGCCTATAATTTAGTATTTTTTTATTTTCAGCTTATGGACCGGCGTGACAGCTTTTTTTTTTCCTTTTGGGTTGGGGAGGGGGTGAGCTGTAGTTTTATTGACACCCTTTTTTGGGTTACGTTTTGACTTTTCAAAAGGACTTTTTATTCTTTTTTTTTGAAAAAAAATTTTTGGCCCTTTTGGAAATTTTTTTTTTTCCCGGGCGGGCCCATCGTCTGAAAAAAACAACGTTGAAGTTGATTCTAGGGGCCACAGGTAAAGCCTTTTTGGGGGCCTTTTTATGGAGTCGTCTATTGGGGTCCATTAGTGGAGATAAATTTTGGTGCCCATCCTAAAGTTTTGTGTCCCTGCCTTTTTACTTTTTATGCCTATTTGTTTGACTTTTTCCCCCTTTTGAACCCCATTTTTCCCTTTTCCCTTATCATGTCCCAGGGGCCCGCTTGCCACCGGGCCCCGCCGTGGTTTTTAAAAACCAGTTCCCCTTGAGCCCAATCTAAATTTTTGGCCCAGACATTTTGGCGCCTCTCATTTTCCCTTTTTAAAACCCTCCTTTGGAGTTTTTTGGCCGGGCCTTCCCTTCCTCCGGGTTTCTCCCCCGCAGGGGCATTGGGTTTCCCAATGAAGCTCAACCCAGCCCTGTGATGGAAAACAAACCCACATCCCCCCCTCTTTGCCTTTCCCTTGTGACCTTCCGGGTTCTCTCTGTATTTTCTGATAAAACCCTCCCTGATGAAGCTCTCCCCAAGACCTTTGGGTCCCCAAGAAAAGGTTTTTGGGGGGGTTCCCCTATTTTCCAATCGATATGCTTTTCAAATCCTAGGTTTTGGGGAACATCCCTTTTGGGAAAATGGGGGGCCAGTTCGGGTTTTAATACCCCCATTCCAAAGTGGAAAAGATGGAACCTGTCCCAAAACCCCCCCCTCTCCCGGGAGAAACGCTTTTGGGGTAGTAAAAGAACAGGGAGGAAAATTTGTTCAAATGGTCATGGAAAAGGTGTGGAAGGGGAAATAAACACCAGGCTCTTGTTTTTGGTGACAAAACCTACCTTGTAATGGGGGCCCACTTTGATCTCTGCTATGGGGCCCTTGGGCAGCGCTATGTGCCCGCAGCAGATTTTGGCTGGGGGAGCCAAAGGCTGGGGAGGACTAAGATAAAGGGAGATTTTCTTTTTTATAACCAATCTTTAACTTGTACAATGCCAATGAAATACAGCAAGAGATTCGTGGAAATGTATTTCTTGCTGAAGGTAATATTTTTTTTCTTTTGTGAAAATTAAAAGAAAAAAAAAACGTCCCTTTTCCGCGGGAAAATGACTGAAATTTTGTGACCATGAGATAAAGAGGTTCTACACGTTATAAAACCCATATTTATTTTCCCTTAAATAAGGGAGAATTCTAAAAATGCCATGCGCCCCCCTTTCTAACTACGGGAGCCACCGTGCTGCACTTGGCAAAACTCCCGAGCCACCGGTGTTTTGAAACCGTGGTAAACAAAACGGGAACCCAAACCTTCCCTGGCCCCCGTGCTAAATACGGGAGCCACCCGCACCCACCCTTTGCTAACAAATTGACCACCGTCCCCGGCCCACCTTTTGCAAAACAAATGGGGCCCCCCTTTCTTCCCACCGTGCAAAAATACGAGCCCACCGTGCTGCACCGTGCAAACTAGTAAAAAAACCCGCTCCCCTTTCGGGAAAAACCCAAAACTGAAAAACCCTTTTCTGAACCGTGCTAACTACTAAGCCAAACGTGCTGCACCGGCAAACCCTCCTGGGGCCACCGTGCTGCACCCGTGCTAACTTCTGACCACCATGCTGCATGTGCAAACCCTACTAAAGCCAAACCAGGGCCGCACCTGTGCTAACTACGGGAACCCCCCCAAATGCTGCACTTTTTCTAAAAACTGGTCACCCATGCCTGCACTGTGCCTAACTACTGAGCCAAACCCCCTGCTGAAACCGTGCTAACTCCCTGAGCCACTTTTAAAATGTACTTTTTATAGCCCTGAGCCACCATCCCAAGCACTGTGCTAACTACTGACCCCACCCCTGTTGCCCCGTGCTAACAAACTAAAGCCCCATGCTGAAAACCGTCCCCAAAACAAAACTGAGCCACGGTAAATGTACTATTATACCCAAACTGGGGGCCAAACCCTCCCTGAACCGTGCCTAACTACTGACCACCCTGCTGACCGTGCTAACTACTGACCCACCATCCCTCCACCCGGCAAACCCTACTGGCCACCTTTCCCTGCAAAAGACAAAACCACGGGAACCACCATGCTGCACCGTCCCTTTAACACTGAGCCCCATGTTTGTACTGTGCAAACCCAAACTGACCCACCATGCGGGAAACCCTTGCAAAACTACTGAGCCACCGTGCTCCCCATTTTGGGGCCTAACTACTGAGCCCAACCTCGCACTTTTGCTAACCCAACCCACCGTGCCCCGCCGTGCTAACTATTTAGCCACCCTGTTCCCACCGTGCTAACTACAGGCCAACGTGCTAGCTACTAAAGGGCAAAGTCCCTTTAAACCGTCCCTAATACAAGCCACCCCTGCCTGCACCTTTGCTAACTACGGGTTTTCCCCAAAGCTTCACGTGCAAAACAACTAAAGCGTCCAGGGCCTGCCTGTTTTAACTACGGGAGCCCCCGTCGGGAAAACTTTTTCTAATCACTGAGTCACCATGCTCCCTTTTGAAACCCAAAATGAACCCCCAAAAAATGCTGAAAACTGTACAAACCCAAATTTGACCACCATGTTTCCCACTGTGCAAACCCAAATTTGAGCCCCCATGCTGCACTGTACAAACCCAATGGGGCCCCCCTGCAGCACTTTTGCTAAACCACGACCCACCATGCTGCCCCCCCCATCTGTTTCAAAAAGGGCAAAATACACTGGTGCTTTTGGGGTTTTTGTTTGGGCTCTGTAAAATCTTGCACGCAGCGTTACTGTTTTTTGCTCCAGTTTCCCCTCTAATTTTATAAAACCCTTACCCTTACATTCAGATTTTCGGGGTTTGCATTGACACCGGAGCAGGGTGATGTGCGGGGGCTGGGGGGCTGCGCCGTATGTACAGCGGGGGTCAAAAAAGGGCTGCAAACCCGTCAATTTTTTCCCCAATTTTAAACAGCCAAAAAGTTTCCCCTACTTTTTTTCCCTTTTCTATAGATACATTGTTGCATCCAGGGCCGTCTCAGCCGTATGGGTCCCGGGCAAAGCAGGGTGGTTGGCTCTGCCGAAATACATGACATCACACCAAGCTGTGTCACCCCCAACCAGGACACCACATGAGGCCATGAGCACCCCCAAGCACCCCCATGTCATCACCCCACCTCCGTCAGGACACCACATGAGGCCATACCCACCCCCAAGCACCCCCATGTCACCACCCCACCTCCGTCAGGACACCACATGAGGCCATGTCTCTAACCACCCCCAAGCACCCCCATGTCACCACCCCACCTCCTTCAGGACACCACATGAGGCCATAACCACCCCCAAGCACCCCCATGTCACCACCCCACCTCCGTCAGGACACCGCATGAGGCCATGAGCACCCCCAAGCACCCCCATGGCATCACCCCACCGCCGTCCGGACACCACCTGAGGCCATGAGCACCCCAAGCACCCCCATGTCACCACCCACCTCCGTCAGGACACCACATGAGGCCATAACCACCCCCAAGCACCCCCATGTCACCACCCCACCTCAGTCAGGACACCACATGAGGCCATAACCACCACCAAGCACCCATGTCACCACCCCACCTCCGTCTGGACACCACATGAGGCCATGAGCACCCCAAGCACCCCCATGTCACCACCCCACCTCCGTCAGGACACCACATGAGGCCATAACCACCCCCAAGCACCCCCATGTCACCACCCCACCTCCGTCAGGACACCACATGAGGCCATAACCACCTCCAAGCACCCCATGTCACCACCCCACCTCCGTCAGGACACCACATGAGGCCATGAGCACCCCCATGTTGTCACCCCACCTCCGTCAGGACACCACAAGAGGCCATGTCTCTAACCACCCCCAAGCACCCCCATGTCACCACCCCACCTCCATCAGGACACCGCATGAGGCCATGAGCACCCCCAAGCACCCCCATGTCATCACCCCACCTCCGTCAGGACACCACATGAGGCCATAACCACCTCCAAGCACCCCATGTCACCACCCCACCTCCTTCAGGACACCACATGAGGCCATGAGCACCCCCCAGCACCCCCCTGTCACCACCCCACCTCTGTCTTGACACCAGATGATGCCATTAGCACCCCCATGTGTTCACCCCACCTCCGTCTTGACACCACATTAGGCCATGAGCACCCCCAAGCACCCCCATGTCATCACCCCACCTCCGTCAGGACACCGCATGAGGCCATGAGCACCCCCAAGCACCCCCATGTCATCACCCCACCTCCGTCAGGACACCGCATGAGGCCATGAGCACCCCCAAGCACCCCCATGTCACCACCCCACCTCCGTCAGGACACCACATGAGGCCATGAGCACCCCCAAGCACCCCCATGTCACCACCCCACCTATGTCAGGACACCACATGAGGCCATGAGCACCCCCATGTCATCACCCCACCTCCGTCAGGACACCACATGAGGCCATGAGCACCCCAAGCACCCCCCATGTCCTCACCCCACCTCCGTCAGGACACCACATGAGGCCATGAGCACCCCCAAGCACCCCCATGTCATCACCCCACCTCCATCAGGACACCACATGAGGCCATGAGCACCCCCAAGCACCCCCATGTCATCACCCCACCTCCTTCAGGACACCACATGAGGCCATGTCTCTAACCACCCCCAAGCACCCCCAGGACACCCCCCCACCTCCGTCCGGACACCACATGAGGCCATGAGCACCCCCAAGCACCCCCATGTCACCACCCCACCTCCTTCAGGACACCACATGAGGCCATGAGCACCCCCAAGCACCCCCATGTCACCACCCCACCTCCGTCAGGACACCACATGAGGCCATGAGCACCCCCAAGCACCCCCATGTCACCACCCCACCTCCGTCAGGACACCACATGAGGCCATGTCTCTAACCACCCCCAAGCACCCCCATGTCACCACCCCACCTCCTTCAGGACACCAGCGGACGTACTGTGGGAACCTGCGGCCTATTTCCACGTCCTAAGAACATACAAACCGTTAAATAAGCAGAACCAGCCCCGGGATCCAAGGGACGTATCCTGAATTCCTGTCACATGCCTTCACCACCTCGGGCCCCCTATGCGTGTGGGGCCCCTAGGCAACTGGCTTGTGTGCCCAATGAATAAGCTAGCCCTGGCTACATTGCATCTTGTACTGTCTTAGAGTTACATCATTTCTTACAGATCTGAGCTGTATTCACTATTCTGCACTGGAATCCTATGGCACCGTGCCTAACTGTGCTGCGTTGCATCCTTGGAGATGTAACGGCTGGGGCATTTTTTTAGATCAGATTACTGTATAGTGCCTTTGAGAACTGAAACAGGCAGGATCGGACTGGCCCATAAGGGAGTGGGGCCCTGGGTATGCTGGGCCACTGAGAATGGCAGGCCTGTAGTATTTTAAGGAGAGAGGCAGAAAGCAGGAGGCATGTGCAGTATGTGAACTGACAACATTGGTGGACGGCCCCAAAAATCAACTCCACTGGTGGCCCCAAGAATCATCTCCACTGGTGGCCCCAAGTATCAACTCCACTGGTGGCTCAAGAATCATCTCCACTGGTGGCCCCAAGTATCAACTCCCCTGGAGGCCCCAAGAATCAACTCCACTAGTGGGCCCAAGATTCAACTCCACTGGTGGGCCCCAAGAATCAACTCCACTGGTGGCCCCAAGAATCAGCTCCACTGGTGGGCCCAAGTATCAACTCCACTGGTGGCCCAAGTATCAACTCCACTGGTGGGCCCCAAGAATCAGCTCCACTGGTGGGCCCCAAGAATCAACTCCACTGGTCGGCCCCAAGAATCATCTCCACTGGTGAGCCCAAGAAACAACTCCACTGATGGGCCGAAGAAACAACTCCACTGGTGACTTCAAGAATCATCTCCACTGGTGACTTCAAGAATCAACTCCACTGGTGGGCCCAAGATTCAACTCCACTGGTGGGCCCCAAGAATCATCTCCACTGGTGGCCCCAAGAATCAACTCCACTGGTGGGCCCAAGAATCATCTCCACTGGTGGGCCCAAGTATCAACTCCACTGGTGGGTCCCAAAAATCAACTCTACTGGTGGCCCCAAGAATCATCTCCACTGGTGGCCCCAAGATCCAACTCCACTGGTGGCCCCAAGAATCATCTCCACTGGTGACCCCAAGAATCAACTCCACTGGTGGGCCCAAGATTCAACTCCACTGGTGACTTCAAGAATCATCTCCACTGGTGGCCCCAAGAATCATCTCCACTGGTGGGCTCCAAGAATCATCTCCACCGGTGGCCCCAAGATTCAACTCCACCGGTGACTTCAAGAATCATCTCCACTGGTGGGCCCAAGAATCAGCTCCATTGGTGACCCCAAGAATCAACTTCACTGGTGGCCCCAAGAATCAACTTCACTGGTGGCCCCAAGAATCAACTCCACTGGTGGCCCCAAGAATCATCTCCACTGGTGGGCCAAGAATCAACTCCACTGGTGGCCCCAAGAATCAACTCCACTGGTGGCCACAAGAATCAGCTCCAATGGTGGCCCCAAGTATCAACTCCACTGGTGACCCCAAAAATCAACTCCACTGGTGGGCCCAAGATTCAACTCCACTGGTGACTTCAAGAATCATCTCCACTGGTGGCCCCAAGAATCATCTCCACTGGTGGGCTCCAAGAATCATCTCCACTGGTGGGCTCCAAGAATCATCTCCACTGGTGGCCCCAAGATTCAACTCCACTGGTGACTTCAAGAATCATCTCCACTGGTGGCTCCAAGAATCATCTACACTGGTGGGGCCCAAGAATCAACTCCACTGGTGGCCCAAGAATCAACTCCACTGGTGGCCCCAAAAATCAACTCCACTGGTGAGACCCAAGAATCATCTCCACTGGTGGGCCCCAAGAATAAACTCCACTGGTGGCCCCAAGAATCAGCTCCACTGGTGCCCCCAAGAATCAACTCCACTGGTGGCCCCAAAAATCAACTCCACTGGTGAGACCCAAGAATCATCTCCACTGGTGGGGCCCCAAGAATAAACTCCACTGGTGGCCCCAAGAATCAGCTCCACTGGTGCCCCCAAGTATCAACTCCACTGGTGGGCCCCAATATAAACTTCACTGGTGGCCCCAAGTAAACTCCACTGGTGGCTCCAAGAATCAACTCCACTGGTGGGCCCCAAAAAACAACTTTACTAGTGACTGAGACCCCATTCCAACATACAATAGGATTTGCGCAGATTTTGAGCGCGCTGTGGGGGGTTTACAAGTCACAGAGAAATAAAGTAAAACCGGACGGTAAGTCCGTACCTTTTACTTTCTACTCTCTGCATTCCCCCGGGAAAGTATGTGTGTAAAGGGCTGAAAGGCGATGTTCCGCTGCGGGCCCTTCTGCAGGCCTGGTCTGCGTTCAGGGCACGTACATGGGCTCCGGGGAGGCACAAAGAATTAACAGAAGTTTTGATCTAAGCAAGTTTATGAACGGTATGTAAAAGAAATGGGACGAAAATTGAATGACGGATGAGCTCGCAGCCGCCACGTCCAGGGAGTAATGGAAACTAGAACAGCTATTGACTAAAGGAGCCTAACAGGGGGCGCGGAGCAGGAGAGGATGAGGCGGCGATCAGTTTGGGAATTTTGCACCCAGAGTAATGGCTCAGATTTATTTAACGACCGAGCGGGGGGGAGCAAATACCGGGCGAACTCCAAGGGGGGGGGGGGGTGGGTTATTTGGGGGGGGGCGCGGGGGGGACTCCCAAATTATGTATGGAAATGCAAAGCACTGCAGATCTGTAGAGAGGTCGACTTAATGGATTAAAGATACAAGCGAAGGGGATATCACGGCAGGAAAACATTATATACAAGCAAGTCACATTATTGGTCCCTAACTAATTCACCAACACCACCATCCGGGGCCCCAATATAGGCCAACACCCCCCTCCAGGGGGCCCCACATGCGACTGCACCCACCGGCGGAGGGGGGCCATAGAGCAACACCCCCCTCCGGGGCCCCACATGCGACTGCACCCCAGCGCTGGAGGGGCCCTAGAGCCCAAACACCCCCCCCAGGGGCCCCCCATGCTGACTGCACCCACAGCTGTGGGGGAGCCTAGAGCCAACACCCCACCAGGGGGCCCCCCTGCGACGCCCCACAGCTGCTGGGGAAAGGTCCCTGGAGCCAAACACCACCCTCCCGGGCCCCAAATCGACTGACCCAACTGCGGAGGGCCATAGAGCCACACCACCTCCAGGGGCCCCCCAATGCGACTGCCCCACAGTGCTGGAAGAGCCATAGACCAACACCACCCTCCCGGGCCCCACATGCTGACTCACCCACAGGCTGGGGAGACAAAAGACCCAAAACCACAATCCTGGGGCCCACATGTACGCACCCACCGCTGGAGGGGAAAATAGAGCCAAAACCACCATCCCCCCCCCCAAAAAAAAATTTATGCACCCCCATACTGGAGGGGGGAAAGCCAACACCCCATCCCGGGGCCCCACATGCTACGCACCCCCCAGGGGGGTCCATAGAGCCAACACCACCATCCAGGGGCCCCCCAGCTGACGCACCCACGCACTGGAGGACCATAGAGCCAACACCACCACCCGGGGCCCCCCAAAGCTGACGCACCCCAGGAGGGGCCTAGACCAACACCACCATCCAGGGGCTCCACATGCGTACTGCACCCACAGCACTGGAGGACCATAGACCCAAAACCCCATCCAGGGGCCCCACATGCTGACTGCACCCACAGGAGGGCCTAGACCAAACCACCATCCAGG
>JAODAL010076876.1:0-13470 GCA_025379985.1 Phyllomedusa bahiana | reverse complement strand
ACAAGTAGGCGGCAACTTTTTTTTAGAAGCCCAGGGGGGCAACATTATGATTTTTGGGTTTTATCAATAGAAACTTTTAAAAAAACTTATCGGGGGCAATTGGGAAAGAAAACTAACTAAAAGGAAGATATTGATCCTCAACAAACACAGAGAAACCAATGGGGTTAAAATTACAAAAAGACCTTTTTTATAATTTGAAGCTTAGTAGGGGTTTTAGTGAAACTGCTCTGTTTTGGGTTTTTATGACGTCAGTTTGCCGCAAAAATACAAGTTTTTAAATTTGGGTTGGGCACTTTTTTTTTAAATGGATGTCACATTTAAATTTGCGGAACAAGGGCCGAGTGCCCAAACGCGTTGGCTAATGCCAGCTATCTCATTTTTGTCCGCGCAGTTTATTCATAATAATAACCTAAATTGAACCATTTCCCATCGATTGTTTTCTGCTTACCCGGGAGCTCTGGAGCGAAGGGGAGAGGGGGGTGATTCACTCAAACCGTGAGTTCTGCTGTGGGGCTGCAGCACGTCCCGGCCAGGGATGTGATACTCTACAAGGGATTTTTTTTCACTACAAGAACCAAAGAGCGAAGTAGCCTTATCTTAATGACTGTTTACTCCTTTTCACGCCCAAAAAATATAAATTTTTCTTTAGCCTAATTCCAACAAAGGTTAAAACAACGTATCTCTTGTTGTTCTAAAAAACACGAAAAAGTAACACGCTACAAAACAAATTTATGCGGCTAATTCTTTGGCCAATTTACATCCAGGGCTTAAATTTAAACGTTGTTTTTGGCCGTGTGCGACAAAAAAAAACCCTTTTTTAACGCCAAAAATAAAATTTTTCCGTAGCCTAATTCACAAACAAAGGTTAATTAAAACTGAAACTCTCTTGGTGGCTAGAAAAAACGCAATTGTAAACCCCCGCTACAAACTACTATTTTTGCGGTTTAAATTTTTTTGGCGCAATTTTTCTCCAGGGGTTAATTTAACGTTGTTTGCTGGTGTGCTACAAAAAAAACCTCTTTTCAACGCCAAAATATATAAATTTTTCCTGGCCTAATTCACAAACAAAGGTTTTAAATTTAAAAATGTACTCTTGTTTGTGGCGTACAAACACCAATTGAACAAGCACAAAACTCTAGTTTTTGTGGCTCAAACTTTGGGGCAATTTTCATCCCGGGCTTAATTAAGCGTGTTTTGCTGGTGGCGGGCAAAAATAAACCCCCTTTTTTCAACGCCCAAAATAAAAATCTTTTTCTGTAGCCTAATTCAATTTCCGAAGTTAATTAAACCCGTTTTTGCTTTTTAAATTTTTGTAAAACACACAGGTTTTTTAACGACACATACAAGTAAATTTTTCTGGGCATTTGGTGGAGCGCAATTTATATCCAAGGGTACCCAAGCTTGTTCCTGAGGGTTCATTTGGAAGTCAAAAACAGGGTGTTATATTTATCATCTACAGATATCGTCATCAAACAGTGTCTGGATGTCCTGTACATTTTAGAACAAACAGTATGTCAGACAGAGAGTGGCAGGCTCTGCACCTGCGAGTGGCATGGCACAAACATTCCTGGAACAGCCCCAGGTCAGCAGCACAGAAGGGGACCTCGCAGCAGGGGTCACTCGGTGAGGCCACCAACTGCCGCTGTCGATCTAGCGGCCCGTGTGTTTGTTTCAGCCAACCCAAGGGTATTCTTGATTGGTTGACTAGGTCATCCTATCATTCTCCAGATGACATCTGACAATCCCCAAGCCCAGATTCGGTGGGAACCTCAGACACAACCATTCGTTGGCATGGCCCGGGAGTGGGAGTCAGCGGCCCTCACCTGGCCTCAGCCCCGCCCTCGTCCCATCGTTTCCGCCTCAGACCAGAGATCTACTATGTGGTCCCTGGCCCTCAGCGCCACTATATAGCGAGGAGGAACAATTTGAGGAGGGCAGTCCGCAGCTACTTGCAGCGAAGAAATGGGCCAATAACCCCTGCTTCTGCAGTAGGCGGCAAAGTAAATGATGTGGGAGAGTGGGCATGGAGTCAAGTGTGAGAGGTCAGCCCTCGGCAATACCCAAGACCGTGATGAGGACAGCAGTGACGATTGAAACCAAATAGATGATATGTAGCCCGACAACGCACATTGGGAGCCGGGTGAGGCAAGGGCTTTCATCATCGTCAGGAGAAGAGGGCGCAGCTTGCGCGTCAGGCAGGCAGCGTCAGCCAGCAAGTGGGTCGTGGTGGCCGTGAGTCAGCAGGATAGCAAGCAGTGTGAGGTCGGGAGCCAAGCGGGCCACGTGGTAAAAACCCACTTCGCAGGTCCAAGAAAGAAGCGGCACAGGGGCTCAGCGAGGCAGCGCGGCAGTAAGTCATTCAGTGCGGAGCGTTGGCGTAAAATCCGATCTCGGCGGTGTGCCTAGTTCTTTGCTAAGACACCGAGGAGCCCGAATATGGTATCTGTAAATCGGTGGGCAGAAAGTGAGCGTTGCCAGAGGAGCTAACGTTGGCACCACGGCCCTAGCTCAACACAGCAGCGTCACCATCCAGGTGGCCTGGGAGAAACGTGGCTCAGATGTGGTGGTCCTCCTACCCCGGGCCGCAGCTAAAACAAAGCAGCAGCAGCCGCCCATCACGCATGTGCCAATGCAGCATAAGGCTCCACCCACCTCTGCAGAAGGGAGCTTTTTCTCTTTGACACCATCTTCCCCGGTCCAGATGCTCCTCTCCTCGCTACACATGGGGCGCCAGCAGTCGTTTCAGAAGGCGATTGCAAAGAGACAACAGTATGCGTCCAAACCATCCTAACGGGCAGACAGCTGACCGTGCCCTGTCCAAGTTGTTGTACCTGCAGTCCCTCCCTTTCAAATGGTGGCACTCTGCACCGTTCAGCAGAACTAAATGGCTTGTGCCGAGCCGAGGATGGAGAGTTTCCAAGCCATAATTTTCTTTTCCAAAAAGCAGTACCCCGCACATTCAAAAAATTAGAACAAGAAGGTGGGTCATCCTTGAGCATACTCGGTTTGTTCCAAGGTGCAGGCAGCGCGGAAGTCTGGAGCTGTAACTACGGTCAGGGCCCAGTACATGTCCTTTACGCCCACTGGGTGAATGTGCTCTCCAGCCCAGGCACACCAACCACTTGACAGGAGGCCGCTTTCTCCTCCACGTTTCAAACGCTGCCCTGCGCCAATGTCCGCCTCCTCCTCCTCCACCACCACCACCATCTCACCTCCACAAGTACTGCTCCATCTTACCACATGTGTAGGGCACACCGGTGTCCACGCATTCTACACCTGGCTTGCCTCGGCGAACGAAGTCACACAGGGAGGAACTGCTCGCATCATGCAGCCAGAATCGATGGTGCTTCACCGCGCCAACTACAAATCGAACCATGGTGACGGACAATGGGAGAACAAGGTGTCCTCGGCTGCTCCGAGGAGGATGGTCATGGCGCCCTGCATGGCGCAAGTGTTTTCAATCTGGTTGTGAAAAAGGTTCCCTGAAGTCTTCCAACCGATTCTTCAGAACATTCTGACAATGGCCAGGAAACTGTGCATGTGCACTTTATAACATTTCATACAAAGCCAGAACCCCCTCCTCGAGTTGCAGCGGCCAAGAACGGCTCCCCCCAGACAACACCTGATATGCTATGTTTCCACCGCTGGAATTCAGCCTGCACATTTGGACCGACTGGATGAACAGAAAAGCCATTAACGATTTTTTATGAGCCAGGCAGACAGAAGTACTCCCTTGTAGCTTTGATGTCAGCCAGTGGCAGCCTTAGGCGTGACAACCTGCCGTTAGTTGAGGCCATTCAAGGAGGCGGACGTTTTAATTTTGTCAGTCGCCAGGACACGGAAGAATAACATCGATCCACTGCTCATGTCCTGGAACAGATGCTGAAAAATCTGTCTGGGCGCAGGGGAACTGGAGACATTGGCGACTCAATCTCGTGGCCACAAGAGTCCAGTGGGCGACTGAAATGGAGGAGGAGGAGAGGACATTGGCGCAAAGCATTGTCTGGTGAAATGAAGTGGATTTTCTACCCAGGTGACCAAGAGGAGGAGTAGCGGTGAGCAGCAGGAGGAGGTGGATGGAGATGAGGAGATGAGGCAGATGGACCCCTCAAGCCACGCGACGTGGCAGTATACAGTGGAAATGGAGGCAGGGTGCCCTCGTAGTCACTTGTGAGATGGCCCGCAGCATGCTTTATTTGCCTGATAGTGACAGCCGAATAGATCCCGCATCCGGCAGAGGGATGACTTCTAGCTCTCCCACCCTATTGGACCCTCGCTAACCGGTCCAAAAAGGGAGCCTTTTTCCCAGCTATGAGAGGGAAGACAAACTCAAATAACTATAGGAAATCCTCCGTAATCAGCTTTGGGCCTGCCTATGTGCGGCATCGCCGCCTCTGACAGGTCTGACCGGGGGGTTCCTCAGCGCTCACGTACTACTCTGCCGCGCTCTGGGGGAAGGTGGGGGTGGTATGAGCAGTACCAGTTTACCATCATAGTAACCTACGTCTGGAGTCACTGATGACAGCGTTCCTTCACCCCCTAGATGAGGAGGGTAGTCGCCAGCCTCAGCAGGACCTGGAGCAGACCCAGAACCAACAGGTTGTGGCCCTACATGGCCACCCTCAGTTAGAAGATCCTGGACGACTGGGCAGCCAAAACTGGAATGTGTGGCCGCAACTTGCCGATTTTGCAGTGGAGAAGCTGTCCTGCCCGCCAGAAGTGTGGCAATCAGAGCGAGTCAGTTGCGGCGGGGCCATCGTTTACCACAGAGGAGAACCCCTTGTCCACGGGAAATTGGAACGTCTGACCTTTGTCAAGATGAATCAGCGTGGATCGGCCAGGAATTTCCACACACCAATGCCCTTAGCGTCAGTCTAGTTCAAACTACCTGCCTCACAGCCACTATTCTGATGCGCCACCCACCTGATGCACACATCTGCCTGACATTTCTCCATCCCCTACCACCATCATTACCAGGGACTGGTATTTGGCCACCCACCTCAACACTCTGTCATGAGCCACTCTATACCTCATGCTGCTGCTGTTGCCCGCGACATCCACACTGTGTCATATGATCCACTGTCTGACCTCATGCTGCTGCTGTGGTGCTGCCATGTTCCTCCACACTGTGTCTTGTGCCACTTGAGCCTGACCTCATCGCTGCCTGCCCCGCCCGTGACCTCCGCTCTCAGTCATTGTGCCACTCTGGGCTTCCTCCTGTTTTTGCCCACCGTCCGGAAAGTCATGGTGCCACTGCCTGATCTCAATGCTGGCTGCTGTACGAACCTCCACACAACTGTGGTGAGTGTGCCACACTGTGGCCTAATACAGTTTTGCCACCTCCAGAATGTCATTGTGCCACTGCCTGATTCCAAGCTGCTGCTGTCGTGACCTCCAACTGTATCATTGTGGCCACTCCTGTGGCCTAATACTGTTTAGCCCCTCCAGAATGTCCATTGTGCATTGCCTGATCTCATACTGGCTCGCCCCGTGACCTTCCACACTGTGTGATTGGTGCCACTGTGTGGCCTAATACTGTTTTAGACCGACTCCAGAAATGTCATTGGTGCCACTTGCCTGACCTCATACTGCTGCCGCCGTGACGTCCACACGGTGTGATTGTGCCACTCTGTGGCCCAATACTGTTTTTTCCTTTTTTTTTTCTTTTTTCTTTTTTTCTTTTTTTTTTTTTTTATCTTTCTGTTTCATCTTGTTCCGCCTCCCAATGCATTGTGCCACTGCCTGATCTCATCTGCTGCTGTCGTGACCTCCACAGCTGGTCATTGTGCCACTCTGTGGCCTAATTACTGTTCTTGCCCGCCTCCAGAATGTATTGTCCAACTGCCCTGACCTCATACTCGCTGCCAGCCGTGACCTACCACAACTGTGTGATTGTGCCACTCTGTGGCCTAATACTGTTTTGGCCGACGCCAGAAGGTCAATGTGCCACTGCCTGATTCTCATTACTGCTGCTCCGCCGTGTACCTCCCAAACACTGTGTGATTGTGGCCACTCTGTGGCCTAATAACTGTTTTGGCCCCCGCTCCAGAAGTCATTGTGCCACTGAGCCTGATCTCATACTGCTAGCCCGCCGTGACCTCCACACTGTGTGATAGTGTGCCACGCAGTGGCCTAATACTGTTTTAGAGCGCCTCCAAATGTCATTAGTGCCACTGCCTGATCTCATACTGCTGCCGCCGTGACCTCCACGACTGTTGATTGTGCCCTCTGGGGCTTCAACTGCTTTTGCCCGCCTCCAGAATGTCATTGTCGCCACTGCCGGACCTCATACTGCTGTGCCACCGGACCTCCACACGGTGTGAGTGTGACCACTCTGTGGCCTAATACTGGTTTTGCCGACTCCAGAATGTTCATTGTCCACTGCCTGATCTCATACTGCTGCCCGTCCCGTGACCCCACAACTGTGTGATTGTGCCACTGCTGTGGCCTAAAACTGTTTAGGCGCGCCTCCAGAATGTCATTGTGCCACTGCCTGATCTCATACTGCTGCCGCCGTTGAGACCTCCACATTGTGTGATTGTGCCACTCTGTGGGCTTAATACTGTTTATTGGCCACCTCCAGAATGTCATTGTTGTGCCACTGCTGACCTCATGCTGCTGTGCTGCCGCGTCACCTCCACACTCCCTGTCACTAATGTGTGCCACTGAGCTCACAGCTTGTTTTTTTTTTTCCAGCTTTCGCTGCATAATTATCAGCTACTTCCCGCTTGGAGTTTTTTGGGTCATTTGCCCTCTAAGTGCCCAGGTAATTTTATAGTTAAGCGATTCTAAGAGCGTGGCAGTCATCTGCTGTCCATACTAAAACACAACATTGTATGAAGAACCAAACCAAGCTCCCTCTGCATATTTAACATGGCACAACGTTCTAACAGCAACCCTGCAGGCTCTGTGCAGCCTGGAAATAGCTGCTTTTTACCCGCGATTTACGTGGCGGAAGTAATTCGGAACGAAACAAATTTTGTCGAAAAATTCGTCGAAAGTGACCGAATCGAATTTTTGAGAATTCTCCCATCTCTAGTACTTCTAATGTATTGTGATACTAAAAGAGTATTATTTTGGCACCCTATCAATTCTCCTGTGGTGACTACAAAATTGCTGTATTCAATTTTAAACTAGCAAAGTAAGATCTATCAGACAAAGCTGGCCTGCGCCAAAGTGAAAAAACACGTACTTAATGTATTCGGATAATAAAAGGTATTTTTTTGGCACCTGTTCAATTCACCAGTGGTGACTTCAAAATTGCTGTATTCATATTTAAGCGCAAGGGCCTCAATGAACAAAGCTGTAGTGCGCCAAATTGAAAAAACACGTATCTGTAATGTATTCCGATAATAAAAGGTATTTTTGGCACCTTTCAATTCACCTGTGGTGACTTACAAAATTGCTGTATTCACATTTAAGTGCAAGGTGCCTCAATGAACAAAGCTGTAGTGCGCCAATGTGAAAAAACACGTATCTGTAATGTATTCGGATTATAAAAGGTATTTTTTGGCGCCTATCAATTCACCTGTGGTGACTACAAAATTGCTGTATTCACATTTAAGTGCAAGGTGCCTCAATGAACAAAGCTGTAGTGCCCAAAAGTGAAAAAACACGTATCTGTAATGTATTCGGATAATAAAAAGGTATTTTTGGCACCTATCAACCTGTGCTGACTACAAAATTGCTGGATTCTAATTTAATGCAAGGTGGCTATTAAACAAAGCTGGAATGGGCAAAATTGAAAAAGAACACCTATCTGAAATGTATACTGATAATAAAAGTGGAGTTTTGCACTAACAAAGAGACCTGCAGTTACTAGAAAAGATGCGTATCCTAATATAAGTTCAGGCTGCCCAATATCCAGGAAATATTTCAATAGAAAACTGTTAATAATAAAGCTATTGCAGTGCAATGTCTACACTAAGTCCAGTATTCTTTATAGAGCTTGTCTTTATTCGCCCCCGGCGCCCCCCCTCCTCCCCGCTCCCCTCCGTGACTTTACAGCGGTAGATGCTCCTTTAAAATTCTCTACCTAACTACATAAAATCTTCCAATCTCTGATCCAACTAAGTTGTAAGGATCACAGCTAATAGTAGAGCTTTCTTTGTGATGAAATAGAATAATTTCGCTGAGCTGTTTGAACACAGGCAGAGCGCACGTCCTCCTGCTATGAGACGCTGAGAGACACTGATCATGAACAGTAAGGGCTGTTCTATGTAAAACGAGGTCATGTGATTTTTCCAGCCAATCGCAACCATACACATCCCAGTCATGACGTCGCAAACACATCTCACCCTGCTCTATTCTGTAAGCTGATTTGCTGGCCGCCAAAATGACAGGAAGCGCTGAAAATGGCGCGATCTTAATAGATGATGCACAGATTTTAACCTAAATTATCGCATGATCTAAAAATTTCGATCAACATAAAAACTGTGCCGATTTCAACTTAGTCGATAATAATCGCTCAACACTAATCCTGAGTGACAACTTCCTTCCCTCCGCCAGGAAATTAAAAATGGGTCATGGCTGGGTCTTCCAGCAAGACAGTGACCCAAAACATACAGCCGAGGCAACAAAGGAGTGGCTCAAAAAGAAGCACACTATGGTCATGGAGTGGCCAATCTCTAGACCCTAATCCCATAGAAAACTTATAGAGAGAGTTAAAGCTCCAAGTTGCCAAGCGACGGCCTCAACATCTTAATGATTTAGAGGTAATCTGCAAAGAGGAGTGGACCAAAATTCCTCCTGACATGTGTGCAAACTTCATCACCAACTACAAAAAACATCTGAGTGCTGTGCTTGCTAGCCCGGGTTTTGCCAACAAGTATTAAGTGTTGTTTGCCATAGGGATATGCTTATTTCTCACCGCAAAATGCAAACAAATTTATATAATTTATAAAATGTGATTTTCTGGATTTTATTTTTCATTATTTTTCATATCTATAAAGTTTAAAATAATCTACCCTTCAAATTGTAGGCTATTCACATCTTTGTTAGTAGGCAAACTTACACAATCAGCAAGGGATCAAATAATTATTTCCTTCACTGTATCTACCTACAAAAGCCCCATAAACCTACCTACAGGGACATATTCCTACCTAATGGGGGGCTTTATTTACCTACAAGGGGCCTGCATGTCTACCTACAGGGGTTTTATATACCTACCTACTAGGGACTAATATATACCTACTGGAGGCTCCTATTCTGGAGGGTCTATATTCCTACCTAACTACCTACAAGGGGCCTATATAACTACATACTAGGGACCCATGTTTCTACTTATTGGGGAGACCTATAAAACTACCTATCCACTTAATAGGGGACCTAGGTACCTACCTATTGCGGGACCTATAAGTCTACCTATCTAGTGGGGCACTATACACCTACCTAATTGAGGACTGCCTACATAAAAGGTGGTTTCCCTACCTAGTTTGGCGGATTTAACTACCTCATATATTGTTATACAAAACAAGACTAAAACTTGGTGCACAAATGGGAAGGAAAGGTTTGGGGTATTTTTATGGCGGGAAAAAAGGGTTTTTTAAAAATTTATTTTATATGTGGATTTTAAGAGTAGAATTGGGGGAAAGGGGAAAAAGTAAGTCGAATTTTTTTTTTCCCCCCCCCCCCCCCCCCCCCCCCCCCCCCCCCCCCCCCCCCCCCCCCCCCCCCCCCCCCCCCCCGCCCCCCCCCCCCCCCCCCCCCCCCCCCCCCCCCCCCCCCCCCCCCCCCCCCCCCCCCCCCCCCCCCCTCCCACCCCGCTCCCCCCCCCCCCCCCCCCCCCGACCCCCCCCCCCCCCCCCCCCCCCCCCCCCCCCCCCCCACCCCCCCCCCCCCCCCCCCCCCCCCCCCCCCCCCCCCCCCCCCTCCCCCCGCCACCCCCACCCAACCCCCCCCCGCCCCCCCCCCCCCCCCCCCCCCTTTGGGCACAACGGAAATGGTGGGGGGGGGGGCCCCCCCACCCAAGTGTTTTTTGGGAAACACCCCTCCCCCCCCTTTTTAATTAATTTAAAAAAATTTTAATGACAATGGATAAAAATACAAAACATTCAAGTATCTCATTGAACATTTCCCAAAATTTGAGTGAAGCAAAAATAAAGGGAAGGAGTCTTATTGGGCCTCGGATTGTAATCTTCTTTAAATAGGAGTTTAGCGGTTTTTTTGCAGGACGGGAAAAAGGGATATTAGTGAGGTAATGGTTTAACTTCCTCCTCTGTAATTCAGTGATTAAATGCACAAACTTATTAGAAAAATGTCAAAACATGTTTTAAAACAGAGAGACGGGGGAAAAATAACCCTGGTGTACGTGTTTCGAGCTAACAATAAACTCTTAATCATAACTAATCCAACAAACATAGCAAGTCCTCTTATATAGTCCTACTTGATTACAGTTACCCAAGTGTTAAAAACCCTTTTTACCTCATATCCCCAAAATATACAAAAAAGTCTTTTTCACCGGATATATGAAGACTGCAAAAATTTAATGGAAAAAAAAAATATAAAACAGAAAAGACATTTTAAATTTTTTCAGCATTAGATTGTTTTATAATTTTGGGCCCCGGGGAAAAATTGAATCTACAGGAAGGATCCAGAAGGCCTCTCGATTCATAAGGAGCGTTCTGTGATCCCCTCGTCTTGGCGGTCTCCTCACCTTCGCCATAGCTGCAACTTGAAAAAACTTAAATATACCCTGAGACGCTCATAAAGTTTTGAAAGACCCGACAATCCCTTTGGTTTATGTGTAATATTTAATATTTCACAAATTCTTATGTTCAAATTCTGGGTCATGCATCCCACATATTGCTTCTCACAAATGGTGCATGTAACCAGATAGACAACAAAACAGGTGCGGCAATTAATATATGATTGAATACTTAACTTGGTGAGTAAAATTTTGGAAACTAATGTGACTTAAAAAACCATATAGCTACAAAGTCCACATCTACAGTATTTCTTCCACATTTATAGCTACCCTTAGTATGAAGTACATTTTTTGACTGCTAGGTGACTTGTCCATATATAAAGTGGAAGATTCCTTGTTCTCAATGGTATTAGATCTACATGGAATGATATTTGCTCCAAGAAGGATCAATATTCAAAAGATGTATATATTTGCATAGAATATTAGTTTTATCTTTGAACTGCCTACTGTACTGGGTCACAAAATGTATTGGATCTCTTTCCTTCTGTTTTGTTTGAATTTTGGAAGTATGAATTAGATTATATCTATCTCTTTGATCTGCAATGTGTTGAGCTTTGATCAAATTACTTGTCTTGTATCCCCCACTACACAATCTGTCAGAAATACACTTTTTCTCCCGAGTAAAATCAGGAACCTGGCTACAATTACATCTAGCCCATTTATACTCCCCAAGGCGGAGATTTTCCAAAACATGTTGCGAGTGGCAACTATTGGCATGCAAAATGGAGTTACAAGAAACTGGCTTCCTGTAAGTAACTGCTTGAACTACTCCACTCTGTACATCCCCTCTGAGTAATAAGTCCAAAAATGGAATTTGATTAGCATGAATTTAAAAAGTGAATCTCAGATTATCCTCATTAGAATTCAAATAATGTACAAATTCTGGCACAAAAGACACATCGCTAGTCCAAAATAGAAGATGTTGGAAGCAGATACATTGGTGATAGAGTGTATATAATTTTTCTCCCACCAAATGACATACTGTATATGTTTGCTAAAGATCGTGAGAAACAAGAGCCCATGGGCCAACTCTGTACCTGTAGAAAAAAATAATTTTTGAAACTGAAATAATTGTGATGCAATAAAAAATTAGTGTAAATGTAATAAAATATTTCTTTAATAGAGTATATTTATCCAATTGATGGGACAGTGCCTCCAAAGATCGATTATGTGGTATAAATGTATAAATAGATGCAATATCGCATGAGACCCAGGAAAAAGAAGACTGCCATTTAATGTTATCCATACATTTTAGAACTTGTCAGGAATCCTGCAAAAAACTAGGAGCTCTTGTCACCAGGGGCTGGAGATGTTTAGCCAGCCAGTTACTAAGATGTTCAAAAATGGACCTTATGCCGTAAATTATTGGACGTAATGGGGGTGTCACGTTTGCCAACCAGGATGGCTGGAAAACACCTGGGTATGGCGGATCCTCTGGGCCCACCGCGGGCGCAGATGGTAATACTCGCGATGGGTAGCCGAAGTGCAGGACAGGTGGAGGATAAACGGATGCTGTAGCTGTTAAATGGATGCACAGTCCCAGGGTTATAACCGAGTTATACAGCAGTAGGAATCAGCAGGGAGAAACTGGAGGACAGTACGTCAGGTACTAGCAGATAAACAGGTGTGCTGGACAGTGCAGGATAATGCAGACGTTCAACAGAAGCTTCAGCAGACACACTGGAAACCAGGGGGTTAACTCAGCAGGAGCTTCAGCAGCAGAGGTCTAGCTCAATGGATGAACACCAACGAACTTACCTGACGCAGAGTGCAGGGAGGAAGTTCCTTATGAAGGCAGAGGTCACAGGTCACAGGCAGGAAGCAGGAGCACTGTGTCTATAAATGTCAGCAGGCTGGCGCACGCGCGCTCTATGGGGTGCGCAAACACGCTGGGGAAGCCACAGAGGATGAACACGCACAGGAGCAGGACCAGGTGAGTAGCGCTGAGCAGCAGAGGACACAGGAGCAGGTACAGAGCATAATGACACAGCTGTGGTGAGCCTCGCACAGGGAGCCACAGCGGACCCGGAAACAGGGGCACAGACACGACCGTGGTCCAAGGCACAGGCCACGGCGTGATCCTTGACAGGGGGTTGTGAGAAATACCCCTTTTCTTGGGGCAGGGCATGAAATATGGGCACTCTCAGAAGTTAACAATTAAACTTTCCTTTAGTTTACTATCCAATAACCCTAATGAAAAACCTTCTTCGACTAAGTTTCTCAGCTTATCACCAGATAGAGGCGTTGGATCTTTCTCAAGAACTCTGTATACAGTAGTGTCCATAAGCATATTATTTATCTTCTGAGCATACAAATGGCTATCCAATACAACCACTGCACCACCTTTATCAGATGTACTACGATGTATGGGTTTTCATGAATTTCTTTTAAAGCTCTCAATTCTGACCCTGATAAAATTTTACCCTCATTTTTATTACGAGACTGGAGGTAGAACTTTTTTCATTCCAATTCTACCATATTTTGAAAATCATCCATCACAGGTACCCTGAAGTGTAGTGGGTAAAAGTCAGGATTTTTAATACATTGTATGTTCACATCCTCTGTGTGGATATATGCAATCCTCCCCTTTCCTCTGTATCCAAATCATCCAAAATAGCTGTAGAAAGTTGTTCCATGAAGGTATTTTCATTTTCAGGCAATGATGCAACAGCATATTGTCAGCTGAAACAAACAGGTTCCGAATTCCATCATCTGAGGTCAAGAAATGTTTCTTTATCGTCAACAAACACACAAATTTATTACCT
>JAODAL010076875.1:0-13470 GCA_025379985.1 Phyllomedusa bahiana | reverse complement strand
ACGGAAAGGTTTTAAACATCGATAGGGGTTTGCTAAAACCATTTACATTTTGTAAAAAACTTGATTTAGGAAATTTTTTTTAAATGAATTTTTTACTGCGCCACCCTATCACTGGAGCTCTGAAAACTTTAAAATAATAATATAATAATCTTTATTTCTATAGCGTCAAAAATTTTCCCGCAGCATTTTAAAATTCAAGGGAAAAACATCAGAAGTACCTTAAAAAAGTACTTAAAATGGACACAAGGTGTGGGGGCCCCTGCTCGTGAAGCTTACAATCTTTGGGGTTTTTGGGGGAAACATAGGGTAAAAAGTCCAAGTTTACAATGGTCCGGCCATTTTTCTAAATGGGGGTGGTTTACATGAAAAATGGAAAAATTTCCCCCCCTGACATCATCATAAAGAAAGTGCCTGTGAGCCCCCCAAGTGCAGGGAGTGAAGTTTGTGTGAGTAGCATTTTGGGGATCTTGGTGGGCCAGCCGAGAAGATGTATTTTCGGGGCCCTCTTAAAACTTGAGGTTTGTGAATTGCCATCGCCCGGGAGATATTCCAGAGAATTGGTGCCGACGTGTGAAATCTTGTAGGGGGAGGGGGAGGTTGGGATGATTGGGGAATGTAGCTGATATCATCAGAGAGGGGGAGCACGGGTGGGGCGGTAGACGAGATAGGGAGGAGATGTGGGGAGGAGCAGCGCTGTGGAGATTTTTTGGGTGAGAGTGCTGATTTAATTTATCCGTATGGGGGGAAAAACCAGTGCATGACGACACAGGGTAGAGGCATCAGTTAGGGGCCCTGGAGAGAAAGACAAACCTGGCTGCTGCATTCTGACAGTTTGGAGAGGGGAGGTTTGCAAAGAGGGAGCCCGATAAGCGGGGTTTGCAGTAGTAAAACGAAAGAAAAGAGCAGAAATGAGATTTGAGTCTTTCCCCACATGAGAAAGGGACGGATTTTGGGATTTTCTTGAGGTGCAGGTGACGGGAGCGGGCAAGGGATTGGATATATGGGGAGAAGGTAGTCAGAAAAAAATAAAACCCCTAACAGCGGCCTGCTGCCTAGGAGAAATGGTGGTCCCACATACAGAAACAGAAAATAGGGGGGGGGGGGGTGGTTAGTGGGGCGGAAAGACAAAATTTCCCTCTTAGTGAGGTTTAGTTTCGATGGGAAAAGGGACATGTGTCAGAGACAGCGGACAGACAGCACTGGTGTTTTGTAGCGGCGGGAGTGATGCACGGGAGGAGGTGTAAAATTGGTGTCACCCGCTAGAGTTGGTACTGGAACCCAAAATTTCTACTATGGTTTGCCCAATGGGGGGCTGTGTACAATGAAAAGAGGAGGGGAAATAGAACTGATCCCTGAGGAACTCCAAAGCAAGGGAAGAGGAGAGGAGGTCAACCAAAAAATGAGACATGAAGGAGCGGTCAGAGAGGTAGGACGAAAACCCAAGGGGAGGCAGGGGTCTGGGGCCCAAAATGGTGGGCATGCTGGGGAGAATTTGGTGATCCACGTGTCAAATGCTGCAGAGGATCCAAAGAAGCAGCAAGGAGTAGTTCCCCGAGATTTGCGTAGGAATCATTTGAACTTTAACTAAGGAGTTTCCCGTGGAGTGTAGGGTGTAAAACCGGATTGAGAGGGTAAAGAAGAAGTTAGTAGGGGAGATAGGGATTGGCAGAGTAAACCCAAGCGCCCGGGGAGTTTAGAGATGAAGGGCGGGTTGGACGGTGGGTAGTTATCAGCACAGGAGGGTCCAGAGGGGGCTTTTTTAAAAAAGGGGTTATGAGGGGTGTTTGAAGCAAGAGGAAAGACCCCAGGGGGAGAGGAGGGGTTTCAGTCAGTAAGGGGGAAGAGGCAGCTGGAGAAAATAGCTGGACGAGGTGGGTGGAAGGGGGTCAGTGAGCAAGTGGGGGGCGAGCAGAGGGGGAAAAAGCCGGACACTTCTTCCTCTGTCTGGGGGTAAGGCTGCGAGTAGATTAGGGGGACTGCGGGGGGGACAGGATGGGTATTATTTGGGGGATTGTGATGTGTGTTTTCCCGGATTTTTCAATTTTTTTCTTTGAAGTGAGTCCCCGGTTTCAGCACAGAGGTCAGTGCCCGGAGCCGAGCTTTAGGCCCTTAGGGGGGAGGGGAAAGGTGTAAAAAGAGGCGTTTTGGGTTTTTTGTTTTGTGTAGTGAGGGAGGTGAAAATTTTTTTTTGGCGCAGTGAAGGGGAGTGTGATAAGCCCCGACATGAATTTGTTGTGGGAAAGTCTGCAGGTAGCTTTTAATTTCTCCACAGCCCCTCAGCACACCCGGAACTCGCGGGGGAAAACGAGTCGAGGTGTGTGCCAAGGCTGCGGGCGTCTGACTTGGGGGGCGGTGTGGGGAGTGGTGCCAAATGCCAGGGTGGTTGTGGAGTTTCATTGTAAAGTTTTACAGCTGGTTGGACAGGAGAGGGGGGGATTTGGGGGGATGAGGACGTATGGGTCTGTGAGTTCCTGAGTATTAATGGAGCGGATATTTTTTGAATGGATGATGGGCAGGGTTTTTCCAGAAAGGCTGAAATTGTGATAAAGAAAGGAATAAGTTGTGGTTTGGAGAGCATAAGGAGAATTAGTGAAGTTAGAAATTGAGGCAAAAATGACAGAAGACCGATCCAGAGAGTTCCCCTCCCTTTTGGGGTTGGGGGGTCAGTAAATGCGAGAGGCCCCTGAGAGGAATTTAAAGAAAGAAACTTGAGGCGGGAAGCAGACATGGAGTCTCAATGGGGATGTTGAAAACACCCCTGATGAGAGTGGGGATTTTAGAAAGAGGGGGGTGTGGAGCCAGGCGGCAAAATGATCCCGAAAATGGCGGGGGGGAGCGGGGGGGTTTAGACACTGCCGACTTGATGGAAAAAAGGCTGAAAGAGTCTGGGGTGTGGGCCTCAAAGGGGGGGAAAGTGAGGGAGGGTGCAGGAGGGGGACCCGGTAAGTGCATGTGGAGGAGAAGTAAACCAATTCCTCCACCCGGCCCTTTTTCCCGGTCTGGGGGTGTGGGTGAATGTAGCCCACCATGGGGAGAGCGGCAAGGGAAGCGGGGTCAGATTTCTGGAGCCCTTTTCTGTGAGGGCCCAGGTTGAGGGAGTTGGGGAGAAAAAGGTCATGAACAGCAGTGGTTTGTTTCAGACGGGGTCGGGGGTTCCCTAGAGCACACTTAAAAAAAGGGGAAAAAAAGACGTACCGAAGGGGAAGCAGGTTAGCAGGGGTTTCTAGGGGGGGCTGAGGAGGGGGGTGGGGATGACAAGAAAGGAAGGTGGCCCCGGGGTTTGGGGGGATGTCCCCGGCGCGAGAAGCAGGGGAATGAAAAAAACGCAGATGGGGCAGTGATGAATATGAGCGGCGTTTTTGCGTAATATGTGAGCTGGGGTTTGGGGTGGGTTTAAAAGGGGAAAAAAGCGTGTGGGGTGAGTACATAGGGGAGGGGGGAAAGGGGAGAGGAGTTATGTGGGGTAAAAATTTTCGAGGGCAAGATGGGGGGGGAAGATAGGGGCAAAAGGGGCAAGGTAGATAGTAATACAAGCTGGTAAATAAGGGTATGAAAGAAGTGTGGGAACTTACAAAAAGGCGAGAGTCCCTGCTCCTTTGCTCCCCTTCTGGCTCAATTCAGGGTAATTTGGGATGCCCCTTCTAAATTCCCAAAAAGAAATTTTGACACTGAAATTTGGCCCCAGACCCCGGCCCCCAGACCACAGCACATTTGGGCAGATTTATTATTTCTAATATTTAGACAGTATAAACTTCTGGTAGGCAGCCTAACAATTTGCCAGATTTAAACTTACGGTAGACCAAGGACCAGTTTTATGCAAGACAAATTTTCCACAGCTCCGTGGGGGCGATGTTATCGGAGGCAGGGTTATATGAATTGCACGCACAAAAAAACCCAAACACAATAAAGTGTATACTGTGTAATCTAGGAGTATAGTATGGGGTAACCAGTATTATATAACTGCAGACTGATTGTCAGCTCTGTGGGTCAGTACCAGGGGCATTGCTAGGGTCCCAAAACATCCGGGGCCCGAGCCCTTTGTGTTAGGTTTTGCTTGGGCAGCTCTTCTCCCTGCAGCCCAACCATCTCCCTACAGCCCCAGTTTCTCCCTCAGCACCACCCCATACCCTACAGCCCGTTTTTTTCCCCTGCAGCACCCCCATCCCCCACGCCCCAGCTTTCCCCCTGCCCCCAAACATCACCTACACCCCCCAGCTTTTCCCTGCAGCACCCACCTCATCCCTACACCCCAGTTCTTCCCCCTGCAGCCCCCCCATCACCCCGCAGCCCCAGCTTTCTCCCTGCAGCACCCCCCCCATATCTCTCAGCTGTTCTCCCTGCAGCACCCCCATCATCCCTACAGCCCCAGCTCTTCTCCTGCAGCACCACCCCATCTTTCCTACACCCTTCTTCTCCCTGCAGCCCCCCCCATATCCCACCCCCCCAGCTCTTCCCCTGCAGCACCACCCCATCTCCCTCAGCTCCCTTTTCCCCCCTGCAGCACCCCCCCATATCCCTACAGCTCCAGTCTTCCCCTGCGCACCACCCATACCCCTTTACACCCTCTTCCCCCTCAGCCCAACCTTTCCACCCCTACACCCCATTTTCTCCCTGCGCACCCCCATCACCCTACCCCCCTTTCTCCCTGCAGCACCACACCATCAACCCAACACCAGCTCTTCCCCCTGCAGCCCACCCACACCCCTTTAAAAGCTCTTTCCCCCTGCAGCACCACCCCCCAAACCCCTACGCTCAGTTTCCCCCTGCGCACCACACCATCATCCTACAGCGCTTCTCCCTGCAGCCCACCCATACCCCCTACAGCCTTTATTCTCCCTCAGACCCCCCATCCCTACAGCCCAGTTTTCCCCCTGCACACCACCCCATCATCCCTACAGCCCATTTTTCCCCTGCAGCCCCCCCTCATCCCTACAGCCCCAGCTTCTCCCTGCAGACACAACATCATCCCTAAAACCTTTCTTCTCCCTGCAGCCACCACACCATCATCCCTACAGCTCCAGCTCTTCTCCCTGCAGCACCACACCATCATCCCTACAGCCCGTTCTTCTCCTTGCAGCACCCCCATCATCCACACCCCGCTCTTTCCCTGCAGCACCACACCATCACCCCTACAGCTCTTCTCCCTGCAGCACCACACCATCAACCCTACAGCTCCAGCTCTTCTCCTGGCAGCACCACACCATAAATCCCTACAGCCCGTTCTTCTCCCTGAAGCACCCCCATAAATCCCCTACAGCCCCAGCTCTTCTCCCTGCAGCACCACACCATCATCCACAGCTCTTCTCCTGCAGCACCACACCATCATCCCTACAGCTCTTCTCCCTGCAGCACCACACCATCATCCCTACAGCTCTTCTCCCTGCAGCACCACACCATCATCCCTACAGCTCTTCTCCCTGCAGCACCACACCATCATCCCTACAGCTCTTCTCCCTGCAGCACCCCCATCATCCCTACAGTTCTCTCCTGCAGCCCCCCATCGTTTTTTTTTTCTTTTATAAATTGTACACATTTTGTAAAGATATGAAATATATGGTTTTGACATCTATAATTTTTTTATAATTTAAAATATTAATATATATTTATATATATATATATTTATATATATATATTTATATATATATATATCACACACACACACACACAGAGAGCTCCAATATAGAGTGTTCCCATCCTCACGGGTCACACCAGCACTTCCAACATATGTGATACAATGCATTACTCTCGGGGATGAGACATGATATAGGGGAGCTATGTATGTGTATATATATCATTATTTGAGATTGACATATTATTTTAGGTCTCTCTACATATGTGTAGAATTTAGGGGGAGGAAAAAAATATACCCTGTGAGGGGACCCAGAAAATCCAAACCCCTTCGTTGTAAAACCAACACTCTACCGTTACACCCTCAGCCCAAGTCGGTTACAGGTTTAGCAGGTTCTTCTCTCAAAGCTGATTTGCTTCTCCCCCCCCTGTTTTCACTCATATCACTGACAGCTAGAAGAGATCTTTACTTGAAGTGACATTTGTCCTTGTAGTTGAGTAAAGTTTTCTGCCTGTTGTCAGTACAATTTGGTTGAATACCACTAGAACAGAATTTAAAAAGCGCGGGTTTTCAGTGGGGTAAACAAAAGAGTTTTAATAATAGGTGCTTGCTGCGCTTGAGGAGCCTAAAAGGCTGCAGACAAAGCATTCAGGAGGCAAAAAGACTTTTTATATACGCCCAACCCTTGCACCCCCTGCTTAAAAAAAAAAATTTTATATGTCACAGTTCTTCATGAGGGGAAAACACCCCTGTGAGAAAAGAAAAACCCCCCTGGATTTCAAACGCAAGCTGAGAAAATTAGCAGAACAGCACGAGCAGCTCAAACGATAACACCCCTTTAAGGCAAAATTTTGGCACATTTGCACGTTAAGCCATGCGACTTTCCTCTAAAGGTGCACTTTTTTAAATAAAACTACCCCCTTTTACGGGACATGGCCCCCAAAGTTTTCTAAAACCTGCCCAAAATACATAAACTTTTAAAAAAAGGGCTTGTACGTCAGTTTTTTTGGTACAAATTTTTGCCTAATTTTTATTTGAAATTTGGCCTTTACTAAATAAACGGGACTTCGGGCTGCGGAAACCCTTTGTGACTCCCTGTACTATGGGGAAAACCTGCCATTATCTACTAAAGGTTCTAAAATTGATCAATTTATTTGGCCTACCATAATGTTTTCAGAAAAAAATTATTAAGTGCCCTCCTGGAAATCTGTCTTCTTCGACAGGCCCCTGGAGGAAAAGGATAGGTTTTTCGGGGTGAGAGACACCCTTAAATTACCTTTGTTCAAATCAGGAAACCCCTAAATTTTTAAACCCCCTCTTTAAACCCCTTCCCCGCCGGACCCAGTTTTGGCCTCTCTGACAGAGCCCCTTTTTTGGGAAATTTTTCAGGTTTCACTTTTGTGAGAAAAATTTTTTGACACTTTAACCTATCCTGTAACAGATATTTTTTTCCGTAAACACATTGTGCTATAAGATAGTAAGAAATTTTGGCCCAAAAAATTTGTTTTTTTAAATTGGGTGAAAAAAATCAAAATTAGGGGTAAAAAAAATTGGAAAAAAATTTCCCCAATTTTCAAACTTCAAAAATTTCGGCATGTAAGACAGAGGGTTTTTCCCCACTAAAAAATAGTTTAAAAACTAGCCTTTTTAACCATTTTGTTACTGTAGTTTGGCCTCATTTTTTTAATTTGTTTTTTTTTTTTTTTTTTCCCAAAATTTGGGGGCTTATAAATTTAGTAGAAATTTTTTCAAATTTTCAAATTAAAATTTGCAATATAATTTTTTTTTTAGGGCCCCATTCCGGGTTCTAACGTATTTTGTTTTGCCCTTTTAAAGTTAGTTTACCCCCATAAATGACCTAAATCTAAAAAACAAACCCCCCTTTAAAAGGTATTCAAAACAGCTTTAGAAATTTTATTAACCCATTAGGTTTTTTCACAGAAATTAAAGCAAAGTGGAATTGAAATTTAAAATTTTCCCCTTTTTTTGCAATTTTCAATATTTGCATTATTGACAAAAATTACGGAAAAATGTGATCGGGGAAAATGAAAAATTAATATTGTTTCCCCCCGTTCTGCTTTTTTCAGAAAAACCCCCGTATGGGGCCCTTTGTCCCAATTTTTTGGCTCAAACCACAAGCCCCAAAATTTGGGGAGCACCTACTGGACCGGGGGCCCCCCTTTTTTCTTTAAATTTTTTTGGGGGCCCAATTTTCAGGTTTGCGGACCCCCAAAGGGTTTCCAAAAACGAAAATAAATCCCCCAAAAAAGGGCCCCCATTTTAAAAATACCCCCCCTTACGGAATATATCCAGTTTTTAAAGTGAGTATTTTAAAACCCCACAGGCGTTTCAAAAAAAATTTTTAAAAGGTTTCCCGGCCTGAAAAAAAAAAAAAAATTTTTTTCCCAAAATAATCGAAATTTTTGGCTAAAAAATGTTTAATTTTTACAAGGAATCTTTGGAAAAAAAAAACCCCCAAAATTGTGTTTCCCGCAATTTCTTCCCAAGTTCGGCAATACCCTCCATGTGGGTAAAACTCCCTTTTTGGGCGCATGGCAGGGGGTACAAGGGAGGGTTCTATTTGGCTTTTGGGCCCCAAAAGATATTGGGGGGGCCCAATGTCGCATCCCAAACCCCCCCAAAGTATTTAAAACGGGTAAAAACCTTTCCCCTAATTTTGCTCCATTTTGGTTTCCCAAACCCCCCCTCGGGGATCTACCAAAAGGCTGTTTTTGCTTTTTGGGTGCACAGGTTTTCCTTTTTTTTCTTTTTTTTTAGCACGGGGGCCCAAAGGGAAATGGGGGGGGGGAAAAAAAAAACGCAGTTCCCCCATTGTTTTTGGGCTTTTTTTTACAGTATTCCCCATACAGGAAAAAATGTTTGGGATAACTTTACTATGGGGGTGGGTTACAATTAAAATGATAAAAATTTTAAATATAGTTTTTTATTTTTATTACTTTTACACTTAAAACGAGTTTTTTAAAAATTTGCGTTTTTAATTTTGTCGTTTTTCTGAACCCATAGTTTTTTAATTTTTTGCTTTATGGAGCTGCATGTGGGCTTTTTTTTCCGAGATGATTTTGATGTTTTTTTTGGGATACCATTAGGGGGGGGCAAAAGATGCTTTATCCTTTTTTTAAGGTTTTTGTAAAGCATTTTGTACAAAAAAAAAGCAAATCCGGTAGTTTTTTTTTATTTTTATTTTTTACAGCTTCACTGTGGGGGTAAAAATTTAAAATGCTATTTTTTCTCAGCAGGTTGAAACAAATTTACAGGGGATCCCACATTTTTTATTTGTTTAATTTTTTAAACTGCTTTTACACAAAAAAACACATTTATTTAAAAAGGAAAAAAACACTTTTTTGAAACCACCATTTTTCTGAGACCATAACTTTTTTATTTTTCTTTTTTAGGACCCGGGTTAGGGCCCTTTTTTGTTTGGGGGGTGAGTTGACTTTTTTTATTGGTAATTTTTTTGGGGGGGAAAAAGGGACTTTATGATGGGTTTTTTAAATCTTTTTTTTTGGAAGGTAGGGGGAAAAAAATTTCTGAAAACCCTAGCATTTTTTTTTTTTTTTTTTTTAAATAGCGTTCACCCTGCAGTATCCGTTTACAAGTTAGTTTTTCTCTGTGGGGGTTTTTCGATTTTCGGTTTATACCCAATTTATGTAGTTTTTTTTTTTTGAAAGCACAATTTTTTTTTATAAAAAAAGTGGTTTTATTTTGTAAAAAAATATTTATGCAAACGCTATTTCTAATAGCCAAACTTTTTTAATTTTTTCCCTTACAGAGCTGTGGAAGGACTTTTTTTTTTTTCGGGATGAATGACGTTTTTAAATTTGGGAAACACTTTGATGGGTTTTATTATTTTTGATTACTTTTTTTCCCATTTTATGTGCCCGCGGGTGAACAAAAATGCTATTCTGGGGATGTTTTTTTGGGGGTTTTTTTTCGGGGTTCACCGTACAAAGGGTTTTTTTAAAAAACAGATTTTTTTTGGGTGGGTCGCTCGCACCCCGGCGAACCAATAGGGTTAAATTTATTTTTTTTTGATCTTTTTTAGGGCGATTTGGCCCCTTTTAAAGGGGGGAAAAGGGGGATGTCGTGTTTTTTAATTTTTTTTTTTTTTTTTTGTGTTTTTTTTAATTTTTTACACTTTTTTTTTTTAAATTTTTCCCTACTTTTTCACTTTCCCCCAGGGGGGGGGAAATTTCAAAGAACGATCGCAGAAACATGCAATAGGGGGTTTAGCATAAGTTTTTAGCGTAACCTGGTCCCCCCCCCTGGCAACGTTGTCCCCGCTGCCCACAATTTCCCTTGTGGGGATTTGTGACGTCACCAGGCAAAACCCCGGGTTCTGTCATTCACATCCGGGCTGTCTGGGGAGGAGACCGGTTTTCCGGCGCTCGCGCCGTTACTGCGCCGAGATGGCGGGCGCAGGAGCTCACTCCTTTCCCCCGCACCGCGATTTTTGCGACCTCAAACTGTCCGACATCCGGGGGTTAATCCCCCGGGCCGGGGCGCACCCCCCGGCCCTGGGGGTGGCATGTGCCAGCCTTTTAATTTTTTTCCGCCGGTTTTCCATGCCGCGGGTCTTGGGGCTGCGTCCGGGGTTTGGTGGGGGTCGGGGGGGGGGGCCAAAATTTCCGTGACGTACTCATACGGCAATTTGCCGGGGGGGGAACCCCCACCCCACATTCCGTTTGAGTACGGCAAAAAAGTCGGAAGGGGTTTTTTTTTTTTAAGGGTTTTCCCCAAATAAAAGGATTGCTTTTTATGTTTAAAATCTTTAAAAACAAGTCCTTTTTAATATATGTCCATTAAAAAGTTTCCTACCCATTCCTAGGGGTTTTTCCCCCCCTTGTTGGGCTCATCAGCTCCTCAGGTCCCCTTTTAAACTATAGACCTGTTTTTATCTCTTGGGTAAACGGCCGACTGGTTGCCCAAAGCTAAAGACCCGGCTTTACTGCGCCCAGTGGGAAACCAGGGAAAAAAACCCCCCGAATTTAAAATGAAAAAAGGGAAAAAAGGGTTTAAAGGGAAGATGGGAAACAATGTAGTGAAAAAAAACCTCTTTTTAAAAAAGAATTACCTAATTGGTTTTATAGGGGAAAAATTTTTCAAAACCAGGAAACCTCTTAAAACGGAGCTAAAGGGGTCACCCGTTACAATCTAATAAGAAGGTGATCAGACCAAAATTGGTTTTAGTTATCCTTGAATCACCCCCACTGTTTTTGGATAGGATAGAAGATGTTTTTAGCCAAAATCAAGCGCACCCCCGTTTGCTTAAAAAATTTCCTCCGAACCCCTTTTAAAACGCATTACAGAGTGCAAGAATTCAGCAATTTGCAGAATTCTAGGCGCTTCAGCTAAAAAGGGTAAACCACTTTAAAGTGGCTTACCTGAGCCAGACATGTCGTCCTAGCGCTATAATGCCCCCCTGTTTTGAACTGCTTGGCGAGTTCATAAATAGGGCTTTCTTGCTATTTTAATGCGTAAAATTTTTCCAATAAACGCATACATGGGGGCCTTTTTTTTTCCCAATTTCCCAAAAAATTAATTAGAAAATTTTGATAGTTTTAAAACAAAATCCCTTAAATAAATAAAATTATTTCAAAATCGTTTTTCTTTGTTTTTAAATTTTTTTGATAAGGAAGAGTTTGTTCCCAAAATTTTCTTTGCCTACCTATTTTGTCCCGTTGAACAGAACAATGGTTATGTCAATGACAAACATAGCAAATATTATTCTTGAGTAGAGAAACAGATTTAAACAACAAATATCTTTGCTTGTGTTTTCTGGAACTATGAGTTCTGTAAAAACTCAGGATTATGAATGTTTTACTTATACTTTGAAAATTATTGCCCTTTACTTTGTATACCAACTGTTCGGGGGCAATGAAATGAAGGGGGCAGATTTCTTAATGCTGTCTGTTACTTAGGCAATGTACACTTAGGTTAGACTTTCTTAAAATGCACCAGATTTATCACTGTGTAAAAAACTTTCCCCCGGTATAGCAACATTATCTTTACACCAGGGGTGCACAACATTTTCTAGTGTAAGGGCCAAAATGTCATATTGTCCCCCTCTCAGGGTCCGCAGTCAAACTGAGAAGGGTATTTACTGTCTAAGACCTTTATGATACTTCAGTTGTGAATAACCAAAATGGCTGGGAGGTCTTGGTTCCACTTTAGGGACGGCCAAGTCGAATGAGGTGTCCCCTGCTCAGAGGTTCCCAGAAAGAGGATATAACACCTTTCTTGTAGTTTTTGGGGGTTACAGAAGTGTCTGTTTCGCAACTATAACTAAAGACCCCAAATCACATATATAGCCATATCTCCAACTCATCTCCTGGATTCTCTAACCTAGCAGGCATTTAATGATATATCTTGTGGATCCACCCTGATTGTGCCAGAAATACTAGTGCATCTCAAAAAATTGGAATATCATTGAAAATTAAAGGGGTTCTCCAGGACTATCTTATTATTTTTTTTATAGGACTCACAAATGTGTGATATTATACCTTGTAATTCTACTGTATTGGTCTATACAATATTGGGTTTCTTTATTTGACTTTTTTCAGTGAATTCTTTTTTTTTTAATGCACTATTTAAAATTTTTAAGGAAATAGAGTAATACGAAAACAGATTTTACCAGATTGCTAATTTCGGTTGCATATACAGCCATACGGTGCCAGCCATACAGTGTCCACCATACACTGCCAGTTAAACCAGCCCACCATAACAGTTTTCCCTTCTTACAGTGCCCCCCCATAAAATTTTCCAGCCATAATGAGGACCACGGACCCCCAAAGTACCCCCAGACCACATATTTGCCCCCAAATGTTTATACCATTTAAAGTTTTTAAAAATAATTTTACCTAAATTTTTTGATTTTTGGCGCATGGATACTGTTAAATTTATAGCCTCTTTTCCATGCTTCTTTTAAACGGGTACGCATAGGGGGTGTCAAAAAATACTAAAAGCATATTTAAAAGTGGTGTAAAGGGATATGCCCAAATTTTGCATCAGAATTTTGTACGTTGACATAGTCAAAAAGAACATTGGGGGGAGACAGTGGCAGTGTAGGAATGGAGGTCAAAAGGGGGTTAAGTATGACTTTTTTAATTTTATCACTTTCCTAAATCAATTTTACAAAATTAAAACCCGACAACATTTTAAAATTTCCTGATCTCTTTGATTTGGGAAAGGTGTATTTTGTAATATTTAAAAAGGGGATATTTCTTTTAAAATGTTAACAGTTTAGACCAGAATTTTCATTATATTAAAAAGGACATATCAGTTTTTCTCACTATCTTCTGAAATCGAATAAACCTTTCCTGTTTTTGGGCAATTGGATTACAATATTATTGCCCAAAACCAGAGGGGGGGAATTTTTAAGCATTTTTATTGTTTGTCCAAAGTTTTTAACCCAGGGTTACATGCCTTTAGACAATTTGTGCGCAATATGTGAATGTCTTTGAAGCTTCTGGGTTTATTGGCAACAACTGAGTTAATGAGACCAAAAAATTTGGTTATTTTAAAAACACACCCGAAAAACATGCTTGTGTGTAACATCAGGGGGAAAACAAATAAATCAGCCAAGATTTTTTTAGGAAGAGAATTGTGACTTGCAAAAGGTGGATCATCCTTGGGCAATTTCCATATTCCTGAAGTGCCTTGTTATTGTAAAGCAATTATACGAAAAATAAAAAAAGATGATGATAAACAGCCTTGTACCGAAAGGAAATAGACGGGTTCTGTGTCTCAAGAATACTGCTTTGATCTACATGTCATATCAACTAAGAACAAAACAAAACCTTTTGAAGATGCTTTCGAAAGTGGGAAGATTGTGTCTTATACACTGTGAAACGGTACTGTATAACATTTTCTGAAACAGGCCC
>JAODAL010076874.1:0-13470 GCA_025379985.1 Phyllomedusa bahiana | reverse complement strand
AAAACGGAAAACCCCTTCCCCCCTCTGGACGCTCCCAGCCTTCCCATCACCCCTCAGCTAAATTTGGATTTAAGGTGGGCCTAGGGGGGCATCTTATGGTTTCCGCTGGTGGGGGAAAAATGTACGTAAACCCTTCCAAAGGGGGGAAGGGGCCCGGGCGGCGCCCGGCTCCACCGCGGGCGGAGCACAGGGAGCGGCTGCGGGACACCAGCCCAGGGGAGGTTTAAGGCTATACACCCTTTTTTCCCCGAGACGGCGGGGCCCCTTTTTTGTCCCCGGGCGCCCCCAAAGCCTTTTTCCCGTCCCCCCTCGGGGGAGCAAGGGGGGTCAGGTAGGGCTCAGGTGCACCCTTGCACGGCCCGGGTGGTGGGGGGCTGTACGGGGACTGTCTCGGGGCCCCTTTTGTTGTTCCCGGGGCCCGGCTCCCAACCCTTCCCGTCCCCCCCCTCGGCGAGCAAGGGGTCAGGTAGGGCTCGGGTTTGCACCTGAACTGGCCGGGGGTTGGAAAGACTGCACGATAAAGTGGGAAAGGGGAAGGGAAACCGCCCACCCCCCTTTGCGAGGGGAAGGGAAAGAGGGGAGCTGGTCCGGACCCAGCGCCCGAGGAAGGGGGCCCTTAACGATCCCACAACACAATAAAACAAAATTTTCCCGGGGACACATTTATGCCCAAAAAGGCGCGGGGGGCCCCTTGAAATCCGGGGGCTCCCCAAAGCCCTTTTCCTTTCCCCCAGGGGCCGGCGATTGTTGGGGGAAAGGCAAAACCGGGTTTCAGTGGCTGGGGGGGCCTTTCCCCCTTGGGTTTCCCCCCTATCCCGGGATCCCATCGCCCCTGGGGAGACAAGGGGGCGGCCCGGGGCGAAAGGCGTCCCGTAACCGGTAGGGCCCCCCTTTTGGGGAAAACGGAAAAGGGGGAAGGGGCGCAAAACCGGCCCCAGCCCAAGGAGGACCCATGCCCAAAACAAGGGCCCCCCGCCAAAACCCCCCGGAAAGTTTTATTTTTCATATTTTCCCCCCCAAAAAATAAAGGGGGCCCCCTTTTTTGGCAGGGCGCCGCGGTTTAAAACCCAACGGGGAAGGGCCCGAAACCCCCCCGGCCCGAAAACGGGTGGGATGAAACGGGGCCCCCGCGTACCCAGTCATCCCGTCGAAACCCCCCCTCGGACACCGGAGCGGACGACATCTCCCCCCCTGCCCCCTTGGCCGTGACAAAGCGCCGAAAAAGGGGCTAAGCGCCCCCACCCCGCCTCCCTCGTGAAGGGGCCCCCTGGGGTGGCGGGGGGGACGCCAAAGGGAAAGGGGACGGGGACCGCGGGGAAAAAGGGCCCCCCGGGAAAAGGCCCCAAGGGAAAGGAGAGACTTTAACCCAGGGGGGCGATCGCCCCCTCCAGCCCTAGCTCCCCCGGGCCCCCGGCCCCGGGAAACCCGCCCCCGGACCCCCCGACCCGGCGGGGCCCCCCCTTGGCGCGCGCTCCGCCGTTTCGACGCCCCCCCCCGGCCCCGCCCGAGGTTTTTTCACCCCTTTTTCAGGGGATGGCCGGTAAACCAAAGGCCCTTTTTTCCCGACCCGCCAGGGCCCTTAACACGGGCAAGTGGAAAATGCCTTGTATTTAAAACCTATGGTAAAGCGGATTCTGGAAATGTTCCTTCCGGGTTTTCATTTCGGAAACCTTTTTTAAAAACTTTTACTTCTTATTTTTGGGTCCGTTTTTGTTTCGCCCTTTTCGGCCCCGGCGCCGGGGGCCGCGCCCGGCCCCCGGGGGCGACCGTTGGACCCACAAAAACCCACCCAAAAATGGGTTTATTTGCGGGGGGCGGTGTTTTAAAAGGGGCCCGGGTTTTTAAAATCAACGGAGGCTTATGACCCCCCACTTACTGGGAATTCCTCGTTCAAGGGAAAAGAATTTGAAAAGCCCCGATCCCCCATCCCCTAAACGGGGTTCAGGGGGTTTCCCGCCCCTTTTGTCGGCGTGGGGTTTTTTGAACACCTTGAGCCGTTCAGTTTTTAGCGCGCTTGAAGCCCCGGACTTTATAAGGCATCACGACCTGTTTTTGGGCTCGTTTTCGTTTTGGGTGAACCCCCCCATTTTGTCCCTAAAAAGAAGCCTGGCGCGGACCCCCGGGGGGGGGGTTTTAAGCTAGTTGGGAAAGGGGGATTTCCGTTGGGTTTCGGAAATTAAACCCAGACAAATCCCCTTCCAAAACCAATTTAAGAACGGGCCATGCCCCAACCCCCCCAACAGAATCCGAGAAAGAGCTTTAAATTCTTTTTTAAATTTTCCGTGTCCGGGCCCGGGTGGGGGTTTTCCCCTTGTTGAGTCAAATTAAAGCCGGGGGCTCCACTCTGGGGGTTTCCCCTTTTCCGTAAATTCCCTTTAAATTGTTTTAAGCTTTGCAACCCAAATATTTCCCCCGGAACCCAAAAGCTCTGGTTTCCCGGGCGGGGGGCCCGGGGGGGTCAGGGGATTAACGCCGCCGCTTTTTCCGGATGGCATTTTTAGGGGTCGGAAACTACGAGGGTATCTGATCCCCCTTTTCGAACCCCCGACTTTGGGTTACTTGTTTTTAATGAAAACTTTTTCTTTGGTTGGGGGCGGGGCCAAAATTTTCCTTCCCTCGGCCCCCGGGCCCCCCTTTTGGCCCCTTTCAAAAAAAAAGGGAAAAATTTTCCACTTTTGGGTTTCCGGCCCCCTCGAAAAATTTTTTTTCCAAAAAAGCCCCCGCCCCCAAACCCCCAACCCAGGGCCATTCCCGAAAGACCCCAACATAATGGTTATATCCGGGGGGGGTAAAAAAAATGGGTTTTTATTAAACCAATTTAAGCCTTTGGGGCGGGGAATTATCGGCACCGGGCCTTCCCCTTTAATAACCTCAAAAATTTTAAAAAGGGTATAATTCCTTGGGCCCCCGGAAAACCGATTGAAAGAACCCCCCTTTTCGGGGGGGAAGCCGTGAGGGTTTTGGGGCTGGGAACCCTTTTTGGCCCCTTTGGGAATAACCCGGGGGGAGACCCTGGCCCCCTTTAACCAAGATTCAAAGGGGAGTTTTTTAAACCTGTCCCCAACCTTTTAAGTTTTAACCCAAATGGAGATGGGGGAATTCCCGCGGGGGGGTTGCGGGCCCCAAAGCTGGCCCCCCCGGGGGCTTAAAAAAGTTCCCGTTAAAGGGGGTGCGTTTGGGTGAAAACTCTGTTCAATTTTCAGGGTTCTGGCAATAAAGGCCTTGATTTTTTTTGGTTGGGTTTCACTTACCTCCTCGAATTCCGGGTGGGGGTAATTTTGGCGAAATTGACGGCCTTCCCGGGGGGGGGGTGGGTACCCGGGGTTTCCAGGCCCCCCCCACCGGAATGTTCCCAACACACTGATTCCCCTGGGTTTAACCCCCGGGGCCCCAAAGGTCCCCCCGCCGGGGAAGGGGAGAGACCACCCCCGCAGGGTCCCAGACCCCCGAAGGCTGGGGTTGGAATTGGGGGGAAGGGGGGGCGGGGCCGAAATTTTCCCTTAAAGTTGCCCCCGGTTTTGTTGGTGTCCGGGGGGGCCGGGGGGGCGGGAGGGTTCACGGGAACCCAAAAAGCGGCCAAAGGGCCAAACCGGGGGTTTCTCCGTTTCTGTTTGGGCCCGGCCGCCCCCCGGGGGGGAAGGGGGGGCACCGCCGGGCCCCGGGGGGGGTATTTTGGACCGGGGGAAATTCCCCCCAAGAACCCTATAGGAACCCCCGGGGCATTCGTGGGGGCCCCTGGGGAAAGGGGATTCTTTTGGAAAAACCAAGGGGGGATTATTTTAAAAAAACCCCAATTTAAAAGGGGGCGGGGTTTCCCCCCAAAGGGGACGAACCCAACCCCGGGGCTTTTAAACGGGCAGGCAACCTTTAAAAGGACGCGCTTTGCCAAAGGCCCCAGGGCCAACCCGGGGAGGGGGGGTCCCCCCGGCCGAATGGGGGAAAGGTGGCTGGTGGAAGGGGGGGGGGGGAGGCCCCTGGTGGGTGGGTTGCTAACCCGGGGGGAAAGGAAAAACCCCCCTCCCAGCCGCCGGGATTTTCGCCCCCGAGGGCCAAGGGGGCCTTTCTCGGTTTTTCCCCCCCAGCCTCATAAAACCCCCGAAAGGGCCCCTGGGCGGGGACAGGAAAATTTTCCTTCCCCCCTTACCCCCGGGGCCCCCCGGGCCAGGGGGGCCCGGGAAAAACCCCCAAACCCCCGAAAATCCTCCGGGGAACTTTTTTTTTTAAGTCCCCTTTTCCCCGGGCCGGGGGGCGCCGGGAGAGCCTCCGGGGGGAAATTAGGGGAAAGCTTTGGGGGAGAAAAAGCGGCCCCGGGGCGGGCGCCTTGAGGAACCCTTTTGTGGGCCCCCGTAAACCCCTATCCCCTTTCTCCGGGGTTTGTTTTTTTGGCGGGGGTCCCTTTTTCCTCGGCGTTTTGGCCCGGATGGGGACCAGGAACCCCAAAAGGGTTCCCTTTTTTTTCCAAAGGTTTAAAAACCCCCAAAAGTGGCCTTTTAAAACTTGGTGGGGCCGAAAGGCTTTTGGCCTAAGGGGTCCTTCCATGGGTTGGGGCCCGGGCGCCGCCCCGTCCAAATGGCGGGGAGCCCCCGGGAGGGTTTTTTCCCGCGAAAAAATTTGGTTGCATTGGGGAATTTCCCGGGCCCCCCAAACCGCCCCGGGAAGTGGGCTCCCGGGGTTCCCAAAGGGAAAATTTAAAATTGGTTCCCCCAGCGGGACTTGAAAGGGGTGTCGGCCCCGCTTCCCGGGGGGTTAGTTGGGGAATTTTAACCCCGACGGCAAAGCCCCCCGGGGGGGACGCTTATTTCAAATTCCAAAAAAATTTAAAGCCCCCTTTAGAGGGCGGTGGGGGGTTCCCGCCGGCCCCAAAGGGGACCCGAAATTCCGGCCCTTTACCGCCCCCCCGTTTTTTATAGGGGGGGTGGGGGAGTAGGACAAGTGCCCCCCCGGGAAATACGGCCCGGCCCCTGGGGGGTTTTGAAATTTTCCTCCCCCTTTTGCCGGGGCCCGGCGGGGCCCTGGAGGGGCCGGCGCGTGGGCCCGCGGGGAAACCCCCGCCCCCCGGAAAAACCCCGGGGGGATTGTTTTTTAAATCGGATCGGGGGAAATTTTTTTAGGTAAATTCGGGGCCCCAGAAACCCCGGCCCCTTTTTTCCGTGTAAAAAGGGAATTTTTGCCCGGGGGGCGGTTTGGTTTTCGGGCGGGGGTGCCCCGGCCCGGGAGGGGCCAGACCCCCCGCCTCAAGCATAGTTCCCGGGAACTTTTTTGGCCCCAAAAATTTTAAAGGGATTTTCAAAACCCTTCCCCCCTCCGGGAATCGGGGGAAGTTGCCCCCCCGGGAGAAAACCCCCAAAAAGGTTTTTTGCGGGGGCCCGGGGTTTCCGGGAACTTTTCCATCGGCTTTTCCCCAATTCCCGGTCAAAGTCCTCCGGGGGATTTTGGGAAAAATTTTTTTAAAACTTGCCGCCATTGGGCACCGGGCGGCGGCGCCTCGGGGGTGGCCGAGGGTTTTGTGGAGCTCCGCTCGGCCACCTTCCCCCTGCAGGCGCCGCTAAAATTTTCCTCCCCCGGGCCCTTTTTTCCGTTTTAACCCTTTGGGCCGCCTTTTTTTAAAACCCCCGGGGCCCGGGCCCGGTGGGTTTCGGTAACCGACCCATTCCGTCCCCCTGCCCCGGGTAACCCGTCATCGGACAACCCCCGTAAAAGCCCTCCGGGGGGGACTTTTGGCTTTTTTTTCAAATTTCCCGGGGCCCAATTTGACCCCGGGCGGGGGCGCCTCGAGGGGCCGACCGCTGTGGACCTCCGTTTCGGCCACCATCTCCTGCAGGCCCGAAAAAAGCCCCCGGAGGGAAATTTGTAAATTTTTTTTACAACTGGATTCGGGGGGGTGCAAAATTTTTTTTGGGAACAGTCGACGGCGGGGAATGGGCCAGGGCCGGGCCCCAAAAAAGCTACCTTTTTTTTTCCCAAAAAGTGTCAAAAAAAGGGTGGAACTTTTTTAAAAAATTTTCCAGGAATTGGGCGCCGAAAAATTTTGGCTTTTCGGGCTGAAGCAAAACTGAAACTTTGGGGGCCGGGGTTGCCGGTCAGACCCCCCGCTTTCGGAAATGATTTATGGAGCCCCCCAGGGTTCCGGAAAAAGAAGACCCTGAAATATTTGTCATTTGGGGGGCACTTTCCCGGGGGAAGGGCCCCCCCTGGCCTGCCGGAATCGTGGAATTTCCTGCCGGGGCCCCCGCGAGTAAAAATTTTCCCACAAAATTGGGTTTTTCCCCCGCGGGACGTTTTAAACCCAAGGGGAATCCGGGGTACCATCGTTAGCCCATGGGGCTTTTTCCCACCCCCAAGTCCCGGGTAAAGCCCTCCGGGGGAACTTGCCTTATTTTAAAAAACCCCTTGCCCCCATTAAAAAACCGGGGGGCCCGGCCCCCTCGAGTAGCCGACCCGTTGTGGGCTCCGCTGGGGCCACCATCTCCTGCGGGGCGCCGCTAAAAGTCCCCCGGCCCGGATTTGCCCGTTTTTAACCCTTGCCGCCTTTTTACACCCGGCGGCGGTGGCGCCTCGAGTTTCCCGGCATTTCCTTTGCCCCTTCGGGAACCCGTCTTTGGGGAAAACCACCCGCCCAAAGTCCTCCGGCGGGACTTTGTAAATTTTTCCCAAACTTGCCCCCTTTGGGACAAGGGCGGCGGGCCTCGAGGGGGCCGACCCGCTGTGGAGCTCCGCCCCCCGGCCCCACCATCTCCTGGGGGCCGCCGCTAAAAGTCCCCCGGAAAGGGACTTTTTTTTTTTTTCACACACTGGTTTTCCCAAGGCGGGGGTTGAAAAATTTTTCCCTCGAAGTCGATCGTCGGGCTTTAAACGGGCCCAGGACCGGGGCCCCCCAAAAAGCTCCCTTTTTCTTTTTCCAAAAAGTTTACGAAATTTGGACACTTTTTTTTGGAAAAACTTCCAGGGTTTTAGGGCGCCGAAAATTTTGACTTTTAGGCTGAACCAAAAAAGGGGCAATTCCCCCGGTTGGCCGGGTCGGGAACCGACCCGTTTCCTCCCCGGAATGACTTGGAGTTCCCCCCAGGGGTTTCCCGGGAAAAAAGGGACGCCCCTTAAAAATTTGGGTAAATTGGGGATTTTTCCGGCCCGGGCCCACCTGCGCCTGCCGGAATCGTGGAAGTTGCCCCGGGCCCGCGGGGTCAAATCCTTCCACGAATAGGTTTTTCCCCCAGCGGACGTGTTTTTTCCGGGGTATCCGGGTCCCAATGTTGGGCCATCGGCATTTTTCCAACGCCAAGAATCCGGTTCAAAGTCCTCCTGGGGACTTAGAAAATTTTTTCAAATTGCACCCCATTAGACCCCCGGGGGGGGGCGATCGATTAGCCGGCATGTGGGCTCAGCCCCGGCCCACCTTTTCCCCTTTGCTGGGGGCCCGCTAAAATTTTCCCTGGGCGGGACTTGTCCTTTTTTTTTAAACCCTTTTCCCCGCCTTTTGAACCCGGGGGCCCGGTGGCGCCCCCGGTCCCCGAGCCCGTCGTGCCCCGCCCGGGAAACCGTTCGGACACCACCGTTTTCCCAAAGCCCTCCGGCGGGACTTTGTAAAATTTTTCCAAATTTTGCCGCCCTTTTTGGAAACCGGGGGGGGGCGGCCCCTTTTGAGTGGCCGAGGTTTGTGGAGCTCCGTCGGCCAGCCCTCCTGCAGGCGCCCCCTTAAAAGTCCCCCGGAAAGGGAACTTTTTTTATTTTTCCACACGAGTTTCCCCGGGGGTCCAAATTTTTCCCGAAGTCGTTTCGTCGGCGTGATTGGCCGGGGCCAGAAAACCTCAAAAGTTCCCTTCCCTTTTTCCAAAAAGTGTACAAAAAGTGGACATTTTTTTCTGAAAATTTTCCAGGGGAGGGCGCCGGGAAAATTTTGGGAATTTTTTCGGGGCTTAAAGGAAATGCCTTTGGGCCCCGGGATGGCCGGGGTCAAAACCCCGCTTTTTGGAAAGGGTTTATGGACCCTCCCCAGGGGGTTGGGAAAAGGGAAACCGACCCTGAAAATTTGTACTTGGGGGCCACTTTTACCGGCCCCGCCCCTACCCGGCCCCTGCCGGAAAATGGGGGGAAAGTTGCCCCCGGGAAGGGCCGCGGGGAAAATCCCCCACGAATAGGTTCTCCCCCGGGCGGGGGGTCTTTAATTTGGGGGGATCCCGGGTTAAAATCTTTAGCCCTTCGGCATTTTTCACACCCAGGTGCCGGTCAAAGTCCTCCGGCGGGACTTTGTCAAATTTTCAAACTTGCCGCCATTAGATACCGGGCCCGGCCGGGCCTCGTGGGGCCGAGCTGTTTGGGCTCGTCGGGCCACCTTTCCCCCTGCAGGCCCCCGCTCAAAGGGCCCTCCGGGGGACTTTTTTCCGGGTTTTTTAAAACCCTTGCCGCCTTTTGACCCCGGGCGGGGGGGCGGTGGCGCCTGGGAGTCCCCGAATTCCCGGGTGCCCCGTTTGGGAACCCTTTCCCTCGGCCCACCACCGCTCAAAGTCCCCCGGGGGATTTTTGTCAAATTTTAAAAAACTTCCCGCCTTTTGGGACACCGGGCCCCCGGGCCCGCCCTCGAGGGGCCGAGCGTTTGGGGGTTGGGGAGCTCACGCTCCCCCCGGGGGTTCCCCCTGCGGGGCGCCCGCAAAAAAGGTCCCCCGGCGGGACTTTGCCCAAATTTTAAAAAACTTGCCGCCTTTTGGGACACCCCCCGGCCCGGGGGCCCGCCTGGGATTTACCCGAGCATTGCCGTGCCCCCGTCGGGACGCCCTCGGACCCCAAACCGCTAAAAAAGCCCCCGGGCCCGGGACTTTGTAAAATTTTCAAACTTCCCGCCATTTGACTCCGGGCGGCGGGGCGCTGTGGGGGCCAAACGCTAGGGAAAGCCCCGGGCCGGCCCGTCTCCGCGGGGCGCCCGCTCAATGTCCCCCGGGTAGGGACTTTGGGGTCCATTTTTCACAAAAGGGAAATTCAGCGGGGGGGCAAAAAAAGGTGTTTGAAGTCGATGGGTGGGCGTAAAATGGCCAAAAAGGAAACACATGCCCCCAAAAAGGTCCCTTTCTTTTGCCCCCAAAAAAGTGTCACAAAAAGTGGCCCAACTTTTTCCCCAAAACTTCCAGGGGAGAGGGGCCCCGAAAAATTTGATTTTTTAAGGCTGAAAGCAAATGACAATTTGGGGGGATGGCCGGGTTAAACCGAACCCGCTTGGGAATTACTATGGGGGCTCCCCGGGAAGGTTCGGAAATTTCGACCCCTAAAAATTTTTTTTGTCACTTGGGGCACTTTCCCGGGCAGCCCCTACCCGCCCCTTGCGGAATCTTTGGAATTTTGCCCCGGGCCCGGAAGTCAAACCCTTTTCCCACAAAATAGGTTTACCCCAAGCGGGTCTTTGAAACCCCGGGGTACCCGGGGTCCTTGTTAGCCCATCGGATTTTTTCACCGCCGAGTCCCGGTCCAAAGTCCTCCGGCGGGATTTTGTCAAATTTTTAAAAATTTGCCGCCATAGACAGGGGCGGCGGGCCCCTGTGGCCGAGCTTTGGGGACCCCCCGCTGTCCACCAATCCTGCAGGGCACCGGCCGAGTCCTCGGGGGGACTTAGAAACTTTTTCGGGGCACCATCAACCGTGACCCCGGGGGAAAATGTGATCGGGGGGCCCGGGCCCGTCGTGCCCCCGGGCCGGCCCCCTCCCCCGGCGGGGGTGCCGCCAACGAGTCCCCAGCCTGCGGGATTTTTTCCCCACCCGGGGGTACGTGCCAAAAGTTCCCGGGGGGTTCGGGGCCCACACCGGGGGGAAAAAAGGGGGGAGTTTCCCCCCTAAAAGGTTTAGCCTTGCCCCGGGATCTCCCCCCAGCCTGGGGGGATGCGGGTTTCCCTCTCGGCCCAAAGCTAGCGGCCGGCGCCCTAAAAGGGCCTGGGGGACTTGAAAAATTTTTAAAGGGTATCAGCTTTGACACCGTGAAAAAATTTTCTCAAGTGTCCCCCACTTTGTTTCCGGTGGCCCCTTTCCCGCGAAGTGCCGCTCAAAGTCCTCCCGGCGGGATTTTCAAATTTTTAAAAAATTGCGCATTTACACCGCGGGGGGGGGCGCTCGAGTACCCCAGCATTGCCGTGCCCCGTGGGGAAAACCCTCCTCGGACACCCCGTCAAAGTCCCCCGGGGGACTTTGTCAAATTTTAAACTTGCCCCCATTTTACACCCCGGGCGGGGGGCCTCGAGTGGCGGCGCTGTGGAGCTCCCCCTCGGCCACCCTCTCCTGCAGGCGCCGCTCAAAGTCCTTCCCTAGGGGCTTTGTCTTTTTCACACATGGATTCAGGGGGGGTGCCAAAAAATGTACGAAATGATGTCGGGTGATGGCCAGGACCAGACACCCCAAAGTTACCTTCTTTTTCCAAAAAGTGTACGAAAGTGGACATTTTTTTCTGAAAAATTTCCAGGGGAGGGCCCCGAAAATTTGATTTTCAGGTGAAGCGAAAATGCCATTCCCCCGGAGGGCCCGGTAGACCGACCCTTTTGGGAAATAAATATGGAGCCCCCAGGGTTTCCCGGGAAAAATTTACGACCTGAAATTTTGTCATTGGGGGCCTTTCCCGGACCCCCTACCGGCTTTCCCGGAATCGGGGAAGTCTGACCCGGGCCGCGAGTCAATCCTTCCCCCGAATAGGTTCTCCCCCCGCGGGTCGTGTAATCCGGGGTTTCCGGGTCCCCATCGTTGCCCATCGGCTTTTTTAACGCAAGTGCCGGAAAAAGTCCCCCGGCGGGTTTTAGAATATTTTCAAACTTCCCGTTTTGGAGGGCGGGCGGCGGCCCTGGGTGGCCGGCCCAATCTTTTCCCCAATCGGCCACCATCACCTGCAAGCGTCGCTCCAAGTCCTCCGCCTGCAGGACTCGAAAAAACCCCCTTTTCCAGCCCGGGTTTACCCCAACCGGGATTTTCCAAACTTGGGGCCGGGCTCTGCGGTTCCCGCTGGCCGCTCCCCGACAAGGCGCCCTGGTATCTGCCTTTGGAGCGGAATTTCAAAAATCCAAGGATGGTGTTTTTCCTTTTTTCGATTTAGAAATTTTTCAAACGTCCCCGACCTCTCAATACCTTTCCCGATAGGTTCCCGGAAAAGAGCCTGTAAAATTTGTCACTTGAGGCACTTTCCGGCACGACCTCCCAAACTTGCCGGGCTTTTTGGAATCCAACTCGGCATGCGAGTAAAAAAGTTCCCTCTCGGGTTTGGCGTCAAAAACTTAGTTCAAGACAGGAGGCCGGGCCCGCCGTCACACGCTGCCACCCCGCCTTAGGCAAGTCCCGGGTCCCCCCCCTGCAGGACTCGGGTGAAGGTTAACCCCCCCTTTTCCTCACCGGAGATTTAGCCTCGAGTGGCCGGCCTGTGGAGCCCCGTGGGTCACCTTTCCGAGGAGGGGCCGAGTCCCCCGGGGGACTTAGAAATTTTTAAAGGCAATAAACCCGGGTTCCGGGGGAAAATTTTTCGGGGGGCCCGGGCCCCCGTCGTCCCCCGGGCCCGGCCACCTCCTAGGATGTGCCGCAACGGCCCCCCGCCTGCGGGATTTTTCACCACCCCGGGGTACGTTCCTGGCCACCCGGGGGTGTGGGTCCACCCCCGGGGAAGGGGTCGAGTTCCCCCGCAAAAAGGTTTTCCGCTTGCCGGAATCCCCCCGCACCCCGGGGGGGGGATGCGGGTCCCCCTCTCGGCCAAAGCTAGCGGTCGGCGCCGCTAAAAGCCCTCCGGCGGGGAATTGAAACTTTTTTTCAGGCATATAGCTTTGCACCGGGAAAAAATGTGCTCAAGTGTCCGACCCTTCGTTTTCCGGCTCGGCCACTTGACCGGAAGTGCCGCTCATGTCCTCCGGCGGGACTTTATCATTTTCAAACTTCCCGTTTTTGGGAGGCGGGCAAAAAGCGCCTGGGGTGGGGGGCCCCAGTCTTTTCCCGATCGGGCCACCAACACCTGCAAGCGTCGCTTCAAGTCCTCCGCCTGCAGGACTCTGAAATTTTAACCCATTTTTTTTCCGCCTTTTCACATAAACCGGGATTTCCAATCTTGTGGCGGGCTCGCGGTTCCCCGCTCGGCCGCAACCCAAAGTGCCGCCCTCGGTTCTTCTTTCGGAGCGGAATTTCAAAAATCAAGGGATGGTGTATGCCTATTTTTCGATTTAAAATTTTTTTCCAATCGATCCCCCACCCCTTTAATACCTTTCCCCATAGGGTTCCGGGAAAAGGGGGACCCCGTAAAATTTGTCACTTGAGGCACTTTCCGGCACGACCTCCAAAACCTTCCGGGCTCGTGGAACTCCAAATGGCATGCCGAGTCAAAAAAGTTCTCTCTCGGTTGGCGTTAGGGGGGTTTGAACTTTTTTCATGACATCAACGTGATCCCGGGAAAAAAAGTCTTCCCATGCCCCGCAAAAAGGCCCGGCCGGCTCTTTGGGGCCCGGGGCCCCCGGGCAAAACCCCAGCCATTCCCTGGAGCAAAGGTTGTGTCCCCGCAAACGGACAGGCCGGCCTCCTGGTGCCCTGGGCCGGCCGGGCAAGTACCCCCATGACCCGGACCATGGAGCAAAGTGCCCGATGTTTTTCCCCAACGGGGCAGGCCCGGCTCCTGGTGCCCTGGGCCGGGGCCGGGCAAAAGTTCCCCCCGCCGGACCATGGAGCCCAAAAATGCCGATTCCCGCAAAACGGGGCAGGCGGCCTCCTAGTGCCCTGGGCCGGCCGGGCAAGTACCCCCATGACCCGGACCATGGAGCAAAGTGCCCCATGTCCCGCAAACGGACAGGCCGGCCTCCTATGCCTGGGCGGGGCCGGGCAAGACCCCCGAACCGGACCATGGAGCAAAGTGCCCGATGTCCCGCAAACGGCCAGGCCGGCCTCCTGGTGCCCGGGGCCGGCCGGGCAAGTACCCCCATGACCCGGACCATGGAGCAAAGTGCCGCAAGTGGGGCAAATCACCCAGACAGCCTCCTGGGGCCCCCCGGCTGGGTAGGCAAGTACCCCCCATGACCCGGACCATGGGGCAAAGTGCCACAAGAGGGGCAAATCACACGGACAGCCTCCTGGGACAACAGCATGGGTAGGCAAGTACCCCCATGACCCGGACCATGGAGCAAAGTGCCCCAGGTGGGGCAAGTCAACCAAACTGACCTCTCGGGGCCCAGACTCAGTTGGGCAAGTACCCCAATGCCCCGGGGTCCCTCAGGAAACTGCCCCGGGGTGGGGCAATTAATCAAAAATAACCTCCAGGGGACCTAAATGGGGTGGGAAACTATCCCCCATGACCCGGGACATGGAGCAGAGTGCCCCGGGTGGGGCAGGCCACCCCGCCCGACCCCCGGTGCCCCGCCCTGGGGCAATTACAGAGTTGAAAACGGACCTCAGAACGGAGTGCCCCACGGTGGGGCGACCCCACAGCCCACCTCGGTTTCCCTAGAAAACTTTCTGCAAGTAACGCCGCCCCAGGGGTAGGAAA
>JAODAL010076873.1:0-13470 GCA_025379985.1 Phyllomedusa bahiana | reverse complement strand
TTTTTTTTATTTTTTTTTTTTTAAAGCGCCATTGATTCCAGGGCGCTGTACATTCAGGGGGTTACATACATAACATATGTCAAATAAGTACAATGACAATAATAAACAACTAACAACTGGCACAGAGGGGGAGAGGGCCCTGCCCACAAGGGCTTACAATCTACAGTGGAGGAGGAAAGAGACAGAAGGTGAGGGGCAGACATATTTGTGGGGTAGCACAGTGGCTGCTGGGTTATTGTTGGTTATAGGCAATCCTGAAGAGATGGGTTTTTTTAGGTTGCTTTTGAAGCTGGTGAAGGTGGAGGAGAGTGTGATGTGCTGGGGCAGTGAGTTCCAGAATGTGGGTGAAGCACGGGAGAAGTCTTGAAGACGGTTGTGTGATTAGCTGATAAGAGGAGAGCAGAGAATAAGGTCCTGTGAGCAGCGGAGATTGCGTGAGGGGAGATATCTAGATATTACGGCATAGATGTATGGGGGGAGGTTATGGAGAGCCTTGTAGGTCATAGTTAGTAATGTGAAATGAATTCACTGGGCAATGGGTAACCAGTGAAGAAATTGACAGAGGGGAGAGGCAGAGCAGTAGCATGGAGAGAGGTGGATAAGATGGGCAGCAGAGCTGAGGATGGTCTGAAGGGGAGCAAGAGTGCTAGATGGAAGGCCACACAGAATGATGTTGCAGTAGTCTAGGCGGGAGATCACGAGGGCATGGACTAGCATTTTTGTAGAGGCTAAGTTGAGGAATGAGCGGAAGCGAGAAATATTTTTCAGGTGGAGGCGGCAAGCAGAGGTAAGGGCTTGTAGGTTTGAAAGACAGAGAGGAGCGAAGCTTATCCCAAGACAGCGGACTTGCGTGAGAGTGTACAGGCATTGACTGCATGTTAGCGTTTATAAAAAATTGCGATTTTATGTCGTTGTAGTCTGATAGCCATAGCTTTTTTATTTTTATGGGCTTGTTTTTTGCGGGATGAGTTGATATTTTTATTCATACCATTATGGGGTGCATATGACACTTTGATCACTTTTTATTAAGGTTTTTGTGAGGCGCTTTGAACAAAACACAGCAATCCTAGTAGTGTTTTTTATTTTTTACAGCGGTCACTGTGCAGTATAAATGACGTTAGCTTAACTCAGCAGGTCGTAATGATTACAGAGATACCCAAATTGTATATTTTTTTTATGTTTTACTTCTTTACACAATAAAAACACTTTTATTCAAAAAGGAAAACATGTTTTTGCATCGCCATAGTCTGAGAGCCATAACTTTTTTATTTTTCCGTGTATGAAGCTGTATAGCAGCTTTTTTTGCTGGATGATTTGGTGTTTTTATTGGTATCATTTTTTGGGGGGACAAGGCTTTTTGATCACTTTTAAATCCATTTTTTGGGAGGCTGGGTGAAGAAAATACTGGAATCCTAGTAGTGTTTATTTTTAACAGTGCTCATCGTGCAGTATCCATGACAAGTTAGTTTTACTTCCTGGGTCGATATGTTTATGACGATACCCAATGTATATAGTTTTTTTATGTTGAAGTGTTTTTTTTAAAAAAAAAAAAGAAAAAGTGTTTTCATTGTATAAAACAATATTTATGCATCACTGTTTTCTGATAACCATAACTTTTTTTATTTTTTCGTAAACAGAGCTGTGTAAGAAAGTTTTATTGCGAGATGCACTGACTTTTTACATGGTACCACTTTTTTTTTAATTCTGTGACTTTTTTTTTACGACATTCATTGTGCGGGTTAATGAACATGAAAAATTTATAGGGTAGTTCGTTACACATGCGGCGATACCAAATATGGTTACTTTATTTTTTATCTTTTTTGGGGTGATTGGCGTTCGTTAAAGGGAAAAGGGTGGTGTACGTGTTTTTATTTTATTTTTCGTGTTTGTGTTACTTTTTCAAATTTTTTTCACTTTTCCCCATAGGGGATTTGTATCAGCGATCTTCAGATCACTTTTACAATAGAGATCAGGACGTAGCATTACTGCTGTATACTAGTCTCCATGGCAACTGTCACTCACCATGCCCGGCAATGCCCACAATGCAGTGCGGGTCATGGTGACATCACAGACAGCCCAGAGGTGTTTCTTACACTCCCCCTGTCCAGGGAGGAAATGGCAGCGGCATGATTGCTGCTGTTGCACCGTTAGAAGGCACAAGCAGCTCCTTCCTTCTGCCTCTGTTTTAGCTACTGCGATGTAATACATTGTGTCAAGCTTAGGAGTTAATCACTTGTGGCCGGAGCGAACTCTGGCCGCGGGTGATGCAGCATGAGGCCAGCAGTAATATACAGCTGGTCCTGTGCCCCAAATTGCGTGAACCCGTTCCCAACCATGACATATGGGTACATCAAATGTCAGTAAGGGATTAAAGTTTTCTGGTTTTATTAGCATGGTGCCTATTATAGTGTTGGCTATGTGTGATTGTGGCTAGCAATGTCTCTGTGCCTTGTTATCCAGAATATTTTGTTTTGTAAGGTCTGTTCCAGTATTGCCAGTCAGTATATGTTATTTCTGGAGTCCAGGTATGTTTCTTTTCCACTTGTTGCTCTGTTCAGTTTTGCTGGATTATTTAAGTCCAGTTCCTTTTTCTGGTGTTGTGGAAGTCTGGTGGTAATCACGGTTATTGTAAGGGTATGTTCACGCGGCGTGTTTGAGTCTGTGTGAACATACGCTTTTAGATACGTGTTTGGACCCGTCTGTCAGACCCCAAATGAACCCAAACACTTATCTAATAATGAGCAACGTGATTTTACATTGCTTTTAATTTGAAACTATAAGGTGCGATCTTGCTACATCCAACACACATCCAAACATGAAGCTGCGTGTTGGATACGTGTTGGATCCGATTAGAATCTAATCATTGCTACGTTTTTGGATGCGATTTTCGGATCCAACAAGGATCCAAAAACGCTGTGTGAACGTCCCCTAAGTATATGAGAACTGTGGATTACCATAATGATTGGGACGTATTTCGCTCGAATTAGAGCACAGTACGCTCTCAATACGTGGCGAAATGAGTCCCAAAATAAGCCATGTGAACATAGCCTTAGGCTGCTTTCTCACAGCGCAGTTTTTCTGCAGTTTTAACTGCGCTGCAATTACTGCCTTTATTACCAGCAAGCTTTTTTTACTTATCTAAATTGAAAGTGAGTAATCAATTTGTGTGTTTGTAATCCACAAGACTTCAAACACAGTAATTGATTACTTACTTGTAAAATTCAGACAACTGAAAGAAGCTTGCCGATAATAAAGGCAGTTTAACTGGAGGGCAGTTAAAACTGCACTGTGTGAAAGCACCCTTAAACGTTCATCGTTCACGTGACAAGTGCAGCCAATCACAGGTCACAGCAGTTACGTGTATGTGAACATTGCGGCCTGTAATTGGCTGCACCTGTCACGTGAATGATGAACATTTAAATCTACAGACGGGATGGCCGCCACGACAGAATGAGAGCATCCAGGAGGTAAGTACGATTCTTCTCTTCTATTTTCCATCATGCCCCGACAGAACAACAAGCATTTTCTTTCGAAACACTATTTTAGCTTAGGAGGAGTTGTCCACTTTGTAAGAAAAACCTATAGGCAGCTCCTGGCGTGCATTCAAATGAAAAAAAGTGATGTGTCTCTCCGGATGCAGCGCTGCATCCGGAGGGACGTGGGTATAATTTATTTATTTTTTAATGGGTCCCCAGAAGCTGTCTATTATTTTGTTAGGGCATGTGCATTCTCTTTAACCCCTTAATGTACCATGACATCTCTGTACATTATGGTGCAGTGCCTGATAATGTACAATGAAGTACAGAAACATCATGGTCAGGGGCGTAACTACCGGGGTAGCAGACGAAGCAACTGCCACAGGGGCCCGGTCACTTAGGGGGCCCGCGCCCCAGGGCAGCTGCTATCACATCTGCTACCCCAGTAATGCCGCTAATGGGCCTGCCGGCAGTGAACATAACAGTTCACTGTGGCGGGTGCAGAGCTGCGCGTCCCGGCCACAGCCGCCGATAGGGCAGTACAACCGGTACTGCTCTACCGGGCCCGGCCGGTCTGTGAAGCCAGGGGGAGCCCGCCACCACCAGCAGGCTCCGCCCCCTTGCTTTACAGAGGCTCTCTCTTAATTGCATGCATGTCCATGCGACGCACATACAATTAAGATGAACGGCGGGGCAGGGAGAGCTGTGCGCTCCCTGTCCCTGCCGTACATAGATCTGCAGGTGGCGCGGCGGAAGTGACGTCATCGCGCCACCTGCCGAGCTTCCTGTTCTCGGCCACAAGCCTAAAACAGCAGGCTTGGGGCCGGGAGGAGACAGAGACACAGGGGGAGCGCGGCCAGGTAAGTAATTCGCTATGGGGGGCCCTAAAGAAGGGGGTGGGACTATGCCTACAGGTGGCCCTAATGCTTGGGGGGGGAGAACTATGCCTACAGGGGGCCCTAATGCTTGGGGGGGGGAGAACTAAGACTACAGGGTGCCCTAATGCTGGGGGGGGGGAACTATGCCTACAGGGGGCCCTAATGCCTGGGGGGGAGAACTATGCCTACAGGGGGCATAATGCCTGGGGGGGAGCTATGCCTACAAGGGGCCCAAATGCTTGGGGGGGAGAAATATGCTTACAGAGGACACTAATGCGTGGGGGGGGAACTATGCCTACAGGGGGCCCTAATGCCTGGGGGGGGACCTATGCCTACAGGGGGCCCTAATGCGTGGGGGGGGCACTATGCCTACCGGGGGCCCAAATCCCTAATGCCTGGGGGGGAATATGCCTACAGGGGGCTCTAATGCCTGGGGGGGAGAACTATGCCTACAGAGGGCCCTAAAGACAGGGGGGGGAACTATGCCAACAGGGGGCCCTAATGACTGGGGGGAAAACTATTTGCCTACAGGGGGGTCCTAATCTACAGGAGGGCCCTAATCTAAAGGGGGGGGGACTATTCTGCCTACAAGGAGGCCCTAATCTACAGGAGGGGGACTATTCTGCCTACAATGGGGCCCTTACCTACAGAGAGCCCTATTCTACCTACAGGGGTGGCCTAAGCTACAGGGGGCCCGAAGCTGCCTACGTCTCCCCAAGATAACTAGCTACTGCCCGGTGGGTGCCAAGCTACCTAGCTACCGCCCGGGGGCCCCGTTGTACATACATACCGACTGGCGGAGCCCCATAATTGCCAGGGGGTAATTCTTACCATTCGGGCCATTATAAATGGGAGGTTTGTACATGGGGGGAGGGGGCACAATAAAAAAAAAGTGAGGAGTCTCAGGTGTTTGTGTTGTAAATTCTACATGGACGAGTGGTGGACTGAGGAAGTCATCATAGAGGTCTGGACCGAATAGAGAAGAAAAGAGAAAGTGAACGACTCCTCAGACAAGATGTCGCCTGTGAGGCCCTAAATGTAAGTAAACTATTTGCAAAGCACCTGTGTACCTGGTATCTACCACTATATGGTTACTGTATGGTGGTTATATACAGTCTGCAGAGCCTGTGTACACTAGTATATACCACTATTTGGTCACTATATGGCGTTACTATTGATTTTTGTATACTGATCAGTAATAGTGTATGGGATATTATTCAGTCACTATGTGGTGGTAATTTGTGGTCGTGTTCTGGCGGTATAATCAGGTCCTTATGTAGTAGAGTTATTGGTAATGTTGGTCTTAGTATAGTGGATTTGTTTGGTAGCAGTATGATGGTGAGATGTATGGTGAGGTATTACCCCTTGTATTATCTAACAGCATGTCCTGGTAAATGTTCGTGGTCAGGGAGGTGGGCAAAGTGGGGGAGGGGGTAGGTGGCCGCATCCAAAAGTTTGCTTTGGGGCCCAAGCTTCTCTAGTTACACCCCTGATCATGGTGACCGTGTGAGCAAAGATGTCATGATCAGGTACTGTGTCACTGCGAGAGATGACTCAAACCACGCCAGGGAGCGGAGTCTAAGGCCTCGTTCACACGGCTTATTCTGGGTCCCAGTAACTACGGTAAGAACTGTGGATTCCGTCGCTCCTCCCTGCTCGGCGAATCCGCCGCGGGGGGAGAAAGTGACATGCACATTATTTACGGCGCGTACGCGCCGGAAATAATGCATTGTCTATGGGGCCGCCTGGCAGCTCCCCCGCCGCACTCCTTATTCAAGCCGTAACTGCGGGCGAAATCCGTCCCGCAATTACGGCTTGAATAAGCCGTGTGAACATTGCCTAAGGCTCATCCCCGTATCCACCAGAGTCCGCTGAAAGGCAGGTTGGACTTGACTGCGGGGCACTCCCAGGTCGCTACCCCTCACGTGCACACTCGCAGTGACAGCAAATGTGCTAAGGAGTATACTGGGAGCAGGCAGAGGCATTGTCAAGTCACAAGCAATAAGGACAGGGAAGGCAGAGACGTAACCAGGTCACAGGGAGAACGGTCAGGGCAGGCAGAGATTAGTTCGTAAATGTAACCTAAAGGGTCAAAAGCAGGAAACATAATACACATATGACCAGGTGCCTTGGGAAGTGTCCTAATAAAGGAGGCGGTGGGAGATGATTGGTGGTTAGCGATGCACTTGGCCCTTTAAATCTTAAAGAGGCAGCACACATGCACCCTAGAGAAGGTGTACGTGCGTGCCGGCCACGAGCAGAGAGCAGAAGCGGGGAGAGGCAAGTGACAGATAGGGCGGGGTCATGGTATGCATCGTAACAACAGGAGCTGTACTGCAAGATTGTTTTGGGAGCCCAGCAGTGATTGGCAGCAAATGCAACATGCCCACACCAAAATCTGCGTTCAAAATGCCAAATAGCGCTCTCTCCCTTGTACACCCTGCCATGCACCCAAACTGCAGCTTACACCCAAATATGGGGTACACAATTGGGTACTACATTCTGAGGTGCTTTTTCACCAACATTCCTTGTGAAAATAAACTATTTTGTGCTAAAATTGTGTATAATTAGGGAAAATATAGTTGTTTTTTTCATGGCCCTAGGCTAAAAAGGCCTGTGAAAAACCTATGAGGTTAATATACTCATTGCACCCCTGGATATTTTCCTTAAGAAGTGTTGTTTTCCAAATAAGGTCTGTTAGGGGTGTTGATAAAGTTTTAACACCTTGGAGTGTCCACAATGCTGTAAAAAATTATCCTAATGAAAATGAGATCCCAAAATCCAGTAGGTGCTCCTCCTAATCTGAGGCTTTTGCTTAGGTCAAATAGTGAACTAGGGCTACATCTCTAAAAACTGCAGAATTGAGGAAATCAATATTGATTTGTATTTCTCTGTTGTATTACAAATGAAAATCTGCAAAAACAAATTTAACTTTTAAATTTCAGTTCTTCTTTGCTTTGAATTCCATGAAACACCTTAAGGCCTCGTTCACACGACTTATTTGGGCGCGGATTGGAGCCGTACTGCGCGCCGTACTTTCGCTGCAGTACGGCTCCAATCCGTCCCTGTCATTACGGTAATCCACAGTTCTCATAGAGAACTATGGATTCCGTCTCTCCTCCCCGCTCGGCGAATCTGCTGCGGGGGGGGAGAAAGTGACATGCACATTATTTACGGCGCATACGCGCCGTAGATAATGCATGTCTATGGGGCCAGCGAGCTAACGCCCCCCCCCCCCCACCCGCCCCGCTGCACGGCTGCCGGCGTAATTGCGGGGCGAAATCCGTCCCCGCAATTACGCTGGCAATAAGCTGTGTGAACATTGCCTAAGGCTATGTTCATACGGCTTATCCACGGCGTAATTGCAGGACGGATTTCGGCCAATTACGCCGTGGGCTCTGGAGCGGGGGGGAGGGAGGGGCGGCAGCTCGCCGGCCCCATAGACATGCATTATCCATGGCGCATATCCCACTGGGATAATGTGCATGTCACTTGCTCCCCGCTCACCATATTTCGCGAGCGGGGAGAAGAGACGGAATCCATAGTTCTCTATGAGAACTGTGGATTACCGTAATGACAGGGACGGATTTCAGTCGTATTGGAGCGCAGTACGGCGCAAAATATGGGCTAAAATCCGTCCCCAAATAAGCCGTGTGAACATTGCATAATGGTCAACAAACTTTGTAAGTGCTGTTTTGAATACCTTGAGCGGTGGGGTTTCTTAGATGGAGTCATTTATTGGGGTGTCTGAGATACAAGCCCCTCAAAGCCACATCAGAACTGGACAAATCCTTTAAAAATCTGTGTTGCAGATTTTCTTGAAAATGTTAAAATTTGCTACTAAATATAAAAGTCCTCTTATGCCCTAAAAATATAAAAGAACGTTTAAAAAATGATTCTAACACAAGGTAGACTTTAATTATTTGCTGTGACCATCTGTCTTACATACAGACATTATTGAACTGTGAAAATGTCAAATTTTTGGTTATTCTCAAATAAACAAGGATTGTAATGACCAAAATAAATTGCTTACTTAAAGGAAACCTGTCAGCAAAATTAAATGGCTGCAGGTTACCCGATCTCCACCATGTGGGTTTTATCCCAAAATGCTGCGGCGTGCCAGGATAAAACACGCAGTGAAGTTGTGCCGGGTACGGGGAGAAGCTGCTGCACATGGGAGATACGAGTCTGCCCTCTCAGCGTAACTTATCCAATAATTGCAAACAATGCCGTATATTAGCAGTGCACACGTTATAGTCCCAGCCGTTAGGAGTACCTTGCTTAGACTCCCCTATATCAATCAAAAACGTACACATAGGCTGTATGGACAAAACATTGAACTTTACTTCATTTTTATAAATTGGTGCATAAAAGACATAGTTCTATGACGAACACCTTAGGCAATGAAAAACATATGAAAACGTGGCAGTACTTAGCTGTATAGCTTCTCCTGTTTAGGAGGTGAGTGATAGTCCCATCGTAGACTAGTAGGAGCCGATCATGCTGAGTTTCTCTCCGCGTAACTGACAGCTCTCTCCCTATAGACAAACATGTGCGAGAGCTGTCCGTTAAGCAGAGGGGGCAGGAAGAAGACGCACATCGGACTCGTCTCTGCCAGGCACAGCGGCTTCTCTCGTACCGGGCCCAACTTCACTGGATGCTTCATTGTGGAATGTCGCAGCGTTTCCGGGTAAAACCCATATGGTCCAGATTGGGTAACCTGCAGCTGTTTCATGGTGCGCGTCATTAGAGCAGCATAAAGAAGCTGACAGGTTCCCTTTAACCCATTAACGACCGCCCACCGACTTTAGACGTCGGCTGGTGCGGGTCGTTCGTCTGCAGCGACGTCTTTAGACTTCGGGGTTTGCGGTGCCCTGATCCCAGAGCATCTCCTACGAGCACCGGGTAGCGGCGGAAACCTCCGCAACCCGGTGCTTTAATCCTTTGATTGTGGCGGTGCGTTACCTCAGCGCAATCAAAGGGTTCCCCTGCTCTGTCGGGTGATCAGAACACCCGGTGACCCGACAGAGCCCGGGGAACGGCTGCACAGTCAGCCCTGGGGACCTAAAGTGGCCCCAGAGCTGTCTGTGTATAAGCCAGTGACTAGGACGCACTTTGTGCTGTCCAGATCACTGCCTGTGTCAAAGTGACACAGATTAGAATGTATTAGCATATATGAATAGTGTAAAAAAAATTTTTTAAAAATGTTAAACAGTTCTCCCTTCATGGGAGTAAAAAAAAACAAACATAAAAAGTAAATATTTAATAAAAAATAATCGTGCAAAAATTACATGCACGAAAAAACCTACACATAATTGGTATCCACACGACCGTAATAACCTGTAGAATTAATCTAACAAGTTATTAAGTGTGAAATGTGACTGGTGTAAAAAAATAAATAAAAAAACAACAAAAATAAAAAAAAATACTGCAATTATTTATAAGTGAACTTAAACTATTCCCCCATAAATTACAACTTGTCTCGAATAAAACGAGGCTTCATATAACTGTGTCATTGAAAAAATAAAAAAGTTACAACTGTTGAAACGCAAGGAGGCAAAAACTAAAAAAAATTTCTGGTCATTAACTACTTTTCAGGCGTTCGGCTTAAGGGGTTAAAGCACAATGGGGCACATTTATCAATATTGTCTTACTTTTAGACAGTGTAAAGTTAGACTAGACAGTCTTACAATGCGCCACATGTATTACAGCATTGATAAATCTGGCACAGGTTAGAACTGTCTAGACTCAGTCTGTACCATCTTTATGTTGGCTTACTTTTATGTCAGAATTTGGTTGCAGATTATGATGCATTTTTTGGTCGCATTTTAGCCAAGGCCCCATTCCACAAACCACGCCCCTTTTAAAAAGCCACACCCCTTTGTCAGACAAGGCGCAGAAGCGTCTGAAACTGTCTAACACACATAATAAATGTGGCGAAAATCTGGTTTTTGGCGCAAATTGAGCCATAATTCTGGCGCAACTACCTTGATAAATCTGGCCAATGTGTCATCAGAAAATAATCTTAAAATCACATGGATACATAAAAGCATTAAAGGGAATGGGTCATCAAAAAATGACTTATTATTTAACTCACATTTTTATGTTAAACACATTTTGTAGGAATTTTTGGTTATTTTTTTTCATTTTCCAGATCACTTTCAGTATTTTTTATCACAAGGCATTATGGGAAAGGGGCTGAGAAGCCCACAGCGCCCTCTGTTGGTTGTAACAAATCCTCAATTTGCTTTTGACCCACGAGTCTTGAGAAAGCAAAAAGGATTTTTTAGCCAAGCCAGTATCTCTCATCTACAGACAACGCTGTTTCAGGATTTTTGTCCCTCTTCAGTGCAGAGTAGAGAAGATACTGGCTGGCTGTGTGGGAGGCATCGGGTAGCTCAGGTATTTTTTTTAATAATTCTTAAGTCCTGCAGTTTTCACTTTGGCCACTAAGCCTAATAATCGTCTGAAACTTCCTGCTCTGTTTAGAGAGCTTTTCAGCAGTCTGCTCATTATCGTAACAGCAGGGTCAAGCTGAAAGGAGACACCATTGTGTACAGATAACACAGAATCCACCAGTCACAAGAGGAGATGTCACAGCTCCCTCCTCCCCCCTCCCTTCAGAGTGAAAACTCTCCTATACAAGTCTATAGGACAGAATCTGTCTTAAGAATCCTATGGGCATGCAGCTGCTGTAAAGTATCTCTCTGCCTGCTGTTAAAGCAGTGCAAGCAAGAATGTCTTCCCCACAATCCTATATAGACGGCTGAATAATGAAATCTACAATCAGGAAATAAAAACGACTGAGAGGAAAAGCATATGGATCAGGGGCTTGATTTAATAAGTAAAAAAAAAAATTGGCGACAGATTCCCTTTAAAAAGTTATTCCTATATAAAGTGACACATGTCATTAGAGCTTGGTCCTCAAGTCCAAACCAGGCTTAGGGGTTAATAGTCCAGTATGTGCCGCTGTGTGTAAGCAGCAGCTGTAGCCTGACACATGGAAGGCCTTGTCCTGAGCTCCAGCTCCCAGCCTGTGACGTGCAGAGGGAAGTGAAAATGAAATTGCCTTTTTCCGAGACTGGCTGAGCGGCGGACGGGGCGGCCTCACCAATGAGGAGGCTGCAGGAAGCGGCAGCTCCTCCCCTCCTGCCTGTGCTTGTGCTGAGCAAACATGAAACAAACAAATCCTGGGAGGGGGCACTCTCCAGCCTGAGCGCTCTCACTTTCCTCTCCTTGTTTTGCTTTCGATCTGGAGCCATCACTTTTAGTTTTGATCCTGCGATCATTTCCTACTGGTATGTAACTTGCGATTTCCAGCGCACCTTGCCGCCTGGGAGCTGCACTTCCATCTGCCACAGCATTGGATAAGCCTGTGTAGCTGCTGCCCACAGGAAGCAGGCAGTTACGAAATAAAGTCACCTAGGGCACCGCTGGCTGGGGCTGCCATGTAGGGCACAATGCGGGCAAGTTTTGGATTTGGGATCGCTGGTCAGGCATGTGGACTGGGGCATGGAGGCACGGCGGCGGCTGTGTGCGCCTGGAGGACGGCTGTGAGAGCCGCTGACAGGCGCCTAGTTACCACATGAGGTAAAAGCTGCCAGAATAGCTGTGATCTCAGCCACTGGGGGGACTGGCAGCAGAGGCTTCCACGACGACCGCCGCTGCTTATTTACGTCTATGCTTTTCTATGACTACTATATTGTGAGCTTATGCGATGCCCGGTCGGTTGCTGAGCTTATGCGATGCCCGGTCGGTTGCTGAGCTTATGCGATGCCCGGTCGGTTGCTGAGCTTATGCGATGCCCGGTCGGTTGCTGAGCTTATGCGATGCCCGGTCGGTTGCTGAGCTTATGCGATGTCAGGTCGGTTGCTGTGGTTGCAGAAGGTGTTTGTAGCTGCTTGATGGTGTCTTTGGAGCTACCAGCATGCGGGCAGTGTCTGCAATGTGTCTCCAGCTGATCTGCACTTGTCATTTCCTGTTGAGGGGGTCTACTTGAGGTGCTGGAACTTTTGGTTACACCTTGTCGTTTTATGCAGCTGCAGTCTTTGTAGCATATGTTTGCACACAGATGTCTATTTTATTTATGTAAGAGCATCCATGCCCAGCCAGGGTTACAACTCCTAAACACCAGTGCTACATACTAGCTGCCCTCACTGCAACCCTCGGTGACTGGCTTCAGATGCCTGCTTTCTTCCATGTCACTGTGTGGAGTCAAGCTGCCCGGAGCTGAAGTGGTTAAAGAGCTCTGAAGCTTCTTCTCTCCTTACAGTAAAGTAAGTTTGTTGATTGACGTGTGTCCTGGCCAATGGGATTGCAGGGCTGAGTGGAGATGAGCCAATCGCTTGCACCTGTGAGGAGAGGGAAGGTCTGTGTGCTGGCAACTTGTAATAAGCAGGGGGGGAAGGGACCTGCAGGCCCAGGCTGGATGACTATGGCTGGCTTGCCTCAATGCTGTACATGTTCAGTGTAGAGAAGCCACATCTCATTACCAAATCTTCATGTGTCTGGTGCTTGGGTCTATATAGAGCATTTATGGGTAAAACAGCGTACAGCTCTTGTAGGCCGGACAGTGTGATATTAACAAAACTTGGCAGTCTCCAGTATAAAACCACATGAAATAAAGAAGCAATAGCTTGCAGGGAGGCAAAGGCTAAAGGATTATTTGCTGTGTGATAGTACAGCGTCTGTCATTTATCTACGTTCTAAAGATTTTTGCCTATTTTCTTACCTGTGTGAGTGATGTGGGCTCTACCAGATTATACAACTTTATCATAGTACAGAACTGGGTGACCGGACCTGACACCTAGAAGTAATGTCCGCACATAGTCACATCCAATCGAGAAAATGCCATGGCGTGTATGTTACGTTGGAGACTGTGCAATGTGGCCAGAGCAATTTGGGTTAGCAGGCGGTTGAGGCATCTCTACAGTGGCAATAGCTATTTTATGTGCAATAGCCTGGCATGTAACCTTGCCTAGAGCTAGTCATAAACATAAGATAAACTATCAGTCGACTCACACACATGATCTGGAGTGGGATCAAGGACAGAAGTGGTGGCCAGACATACACGGTGGCATTTGTTTCTGGGAAAGATGGGAAGTTGGCTGTGCCCT